>JAFKAK010000591.1:25000-37201 GCA_019914995.1 Acanthochlamys bracteata
TATAAGCTTCCTTGTTCGTAGACAAAGCGGATTCAGGGTATCTTTTTGTTCAAGGCACCTAACCTGTATCCATGCCTTCATATTAGCCTGGAGTTCGCTCCAGCAATGTAGCCTTCCCTACCCTATCCACGTCAATCCACGAGCCTCTTATCCATTCTCCTTGGATCACGGACGGCAGAGGGCAAAAGTCAAAATAGAAAAACTCACATTAGGTTTAGGGATAATCAGGCTCAGACAGTGGCTTCCACCACATCAGGTGACACTCTACCGCTGAGTTATATCCTCTCCCCCGTCGAGAAATAGAACTAACTAATCCTAAGGCAAAAAGTCCGAAAACTCGCCACTATTCCTGAACAACTGGGCCAGAACCTTCTTTTCGCACTGTGGATATATGGATAGTAAAATAATGGGAAAAATAAGTTCAATTGTCAACTGCTCCTATCGGAAATAGTTGGCTACGGATTCGAGCCATAACACTTAGTTCATAAAGAAAATCCGTACGATTTTCGATCTAAATCGGCAGTTTTTACATGAAGAAGATTTTGTTCGGCATATTTCTCTTCGATACTGGTAGGAAGAACCCGATTCGGTATTCTTAAAAAGGAAGCAGAACCAAGTCAAGATGATACGGATACCCTTCTTCTTGCCAAAAATCTTACCATTCCGAAGGAACTGGAGCTCCATTTCTTTTCAATTTCCATTCAAAGTTCCTTTCCTATGTGTTTCCACCCCCCTTTTTGAGACCTCGAAAATGAAATGGACAAATTCCTTTTCTTAGGAACACAAGATTCGTCACTACAAAAGGATAATGGTAACCCCACCATTAACTACTTCATTTTCATTTATGAATTTCATAGTAATAGAAATACATGTCTGCCGAGACAGAATTTGTAACTTGCTATCCTCTTGCCTAGCAGGCAAAGATTGACCCTAATGGAAAGACTGATTCATTCGGATCGACATGAGGTCCAACTCCATTACATTGCCAGAATCCGTGTTGTATGTTTGAAGCAGGGTTGACCTGCCTTCTCTCCTTGGGCATTTCTTCCCTCTTCAGAGCCCCCTTTCTCCTCGGTCCACAGAACAGAACAAAATAAAATGTAGGACTGGTGCCAACAGTTCGTCACGGGGAAAAAGGACTCACTCAGCCGAGATCACTAATAATATAATGAAAAGAACTGTCTTTTCAGTATACTTTCCCCAGTTCTGTTGCTACCACCCGAGCGCCCGCAATCGGATCGGATCATATAGATATCCTAGCACAACACAGGTCATCAGAAAGGATCTCGGACGACTCACCCAAACACGAAAGCCAGGATATTTCTGAAAATTTATTCCTATTTGAAGAGTGCATAACCGCATGGATAGCTCACACCAACCCGTCAATTTTGGATCAATTCGGGATTTTTCCTTGGGAATATCAGGAAGGTGGAATGTAATAATATCGATTCATACAGAAGAAAAAGGCTCTCTATTGATTGAAACGCTATACCTATGGGATAGGGATAGAGGAAAGAGGAAAAAACAGAAGATTTCACATAGTACTTTGACTTTTTCGAAAAATCAATCTTTCGTATCCTTCGCTCGACGAAAAATGGGTCAGATTCTAGGATCAACAAACCTATGGGACTTAGGGAATGATGGAAGGGAATAAAAAGAGAAAAAAGAAAATCGGAAATGAAATAAAGAAAAAAAAACAAACAATAAAAGAAATAAAAATCAAATAAATAAATAAAAATTAAAAAAAAAAAAGTAGAAGATAGAAGAGCCAGATTCCAAATGAACAAATTCAAACTCGAAAGGATCTTTCTGATTCTCGAAGAATGAGCAAAAGAGTTGATCGAGAAGATCTCTTGTTCTTATTATAAGATCGTGATTTGATCCCACATATGTTTGGTAAAAACCATAATCTTCTCCTTTGATCATAAATGGAAGGTGCTCCATTGGAACATGAAAACGTGACTGAATTGGTCTTAGTTCCTCTTCGGGACGGAGTGGAAAAGGAGGAGATTCTCGAACGAAGAAAAGGATCCAGTACTTCGAAGAGGGTGAACGAGGAGCCGTATGAGGTGAAAATCTCATGTGCGGTTCTGTAGAGTGGCAGTGGGGTGAAACATCTGTCAGCTTTTCACTACCCCAAAAAACCAAACTCTGCCTGCCCAAAGTTGCCAGAGTACGATTAACCTCTGGATTTAAAAATGCTGTATATACCTGGTATTGGCCATAATTTTACAAGAACATTCTGTATTATTAGTAAGAGGAGGAAGGGTTAAAGTTTGCAGTGTGAGATATCACATTGTTCGAGGAACCCTAGATGCTGTCAGGTAAAAGGATCGTCAACAAAGGGCGTTCTAGTGCGTTGTAGATTCTTATCCAAGACTTGTATCATTTGATGATGCCATGTAAATCGCTAGAAACATGTGAAGTGTATAGCTAACCCAATAACAGAAAGTTTCGTAAAGGGGACTAAAGCAGGCTACCATGAGCAAAAGATCTTCTTTCTAAAATTCGATTCAGAACATTATATGTCAGGTTCAATATTGAAATCATTTCAGGTTTTCCCTACTTTGTCCGTGTCAACAAACAATTCCAAAATACCTCGACTTTTCAGAACAGGTCGAGTCAAATAGCAATGATTCCAAGCACTTCTTTTACATTCACTATTTCAGAGCAGCAAGGACTCGATCGTATGGATATGCAAATACAGGATTTCAATCCTGGGAGGAAGAAAGAAAAGGAAACGGATACTCAATTTAAAGTGAGTAAACGATTCCATACTCGATCTCATAGATACATATAGAATTCTGTGGAAAGCCGTATTCGATGAAAGTCGTATGTACGGCTTGGAGAATCTTTCATATCTTTTCGAGATCCACCCTACAATATAGGTTTAAAAGCCAAAATAAGTGATTCGTTTTAGCCCTTATAAAAGAAAACTGATTCTTGAACCTCTTTCACGCTCATGTCGTCAGTACTGCAGAAAAAACTGCAAAATCGATCAATTTATCGTAATCGATTTAGTTAACATGTTAGTTAACCGTATTATGAAACACGGAAAAAATCATTGGCTTATCAGGTATCTATCGAGCCGTGAAAAGATTCAACAAAGACGAAACAAATCCACTATCTGTTTTTTTACGTCAAGCAATACGTGGGTAACTCCCGATATAGCAGTAAAAGCAAGACGTATGAGCGGATCGACTCATCAAGTTCCTATTGAAATAGGATCTACACAAGAAAAAAGCGCATTCGTTGGTTATTGGAGCATCCCGAAAACGTCCGGGTCGAAATATGGCACCAAATTAAGTTCCGGGTGTTAGTAGATGCTGCAAGGGTAGCGTTATACGCAAAGGAAGAGACTCATAGAATGGCGAAGGCAAATAAGGCTTTTGCACGACCGTTAATCCATAAACAGGATCTATATGGACACATAGATCATGGTCCATACATCTCGATCGAAGAATCAATAGAAAAGAAAGAATCATTGATCGATATCTTTCTCGAAACAAAAAAAGGAAAAGAAAAGATGCCATAAACCATAGATCTTCAAGCCTCTCAAAAGGCTTGTAAGAAATAAAGAAGAGATCTATGAAATATCATGGAATAAGGTTTGATCCTATTCATGGGATTCCGTAAATATCCATTCAAAAAGAGAAGTTCGAAACAATTGGGACTTTTCGGAGATTGGATGCGTTACTAATTCATGATCTGGCATGTACAGAAAGAAAACTTCATTCTCGATTCGACAAGAATTTTTGTAAACGTTTCATTTGCTTCTCTTCCATGGAAGTTTCATTTTCCCAGAATGTATCCTAATTTTTGGCCTAATTCTTCTTCTGATGATCGATTCAACACTCTGATCAAAAGATAGACCTTGGATTCTATTTCATCTCTTCTTAAGTTTTATTAATGAGCATAACGGCCCTATTGTTCCGATGGAGAGAAGAACCTATAGTTAGCTTTTCAGGCATTTCAAACAAACAATTTCAGCAGAAATCTTTCAATTTCTTATTTTACTATGTTCAACTCTATGTATTCCTCTATCCGTAATTACATTGAATGTACAAAATATTTATAACAAGTTTCTGTTATTCGTATTAACAACTACTCTAGGAGGAATGTTTTTATGTGGTGCTTTTGATTTAATAACTATCTTTGTGAAAGCTCCAGAATGTTTCAGTTTATGTTCCTACCTATTATCTGGATATACCAGAGATGTACGGTCTAATGAGGCTACTACAAATATTTACTCATGGGTGGACAGCTCTTCTATTCTGGTTCTTGGTTCTCTTGGCTATATGGATTTCATCTGGGAATCGACTGAAATAGTGAATGGTCTTATCAATACACAAAAATTATAACGCCCAGGAATTTCAATTTGCATATATTCATCACTGTGGAGGTGGGTTCAAGCTTTCCTCAGTCCCTTTTCATCAATGGACTCTGACGTATACAAAGGAGTGCGGTTCCTTCGACAAATTCTGCCTCTATATCTATCTCTCTGAGATGTTTGGATTTTCAAAACTCCATGAACATGCAGAAAATGCTATCCCCTCAGACCAGACATAACTTTTACCCAAAGTTTATTTGTGATCTTTTTTTTTTGTTCAAATAACAATTAAGGTGAAACAGGGTCAGGGACAACGAATCTCTTTATGATAAACAGTCCATTTTGCCAAGTTCGTTTCTGCGGTGGTTCCTAAAAGGATCGGACTAATGACGTATACAATACTTGAATTATCGATGTAGATGCTACATAGTTGGTTCTCATCCTTCAGAGACTACGTGTGTAATGTAATAGGAGCATCCGTTGACAAAGGATCGCCCTAAGATGATCATCTCATAGCTGTGAGAACGAATCAAATCAGATGGTTCTATTTTCAATCTTTCTGACTTGCTCTGGAACCAAAGGTCGAAAAGATTGAAAAAAGTCAGTCATTACAACCACTGATGAAGGATTCTCGAAAAGTTAAGGATTAAAATGTCTTTTTAGAAATCGAACAGATTCGGTCTTATACATACGCGAGGAAGGTAATCAAAAGAAAGAAGATGGGTTCTTCTTTCTTTTTGTCATAGAGCCCGTGCGAGATGAAGAAGTCTCATGCGCGGTTTGAATGAAAGAAAGAGTAGAATCTCTTTTTCTCCTGACTCTCTCCTCCAGTCGTTGCTTTTCTTTCTGTTACTTCAGTAGCTGCTTCAGCTTCAGCCACGCAATTTTTCGATATTCCTTTTATTTCTCATCAAACAGAATAGCATCTTCTTTAGAAATCTACTATTCTTAGCATGATGTTAGAATCTCATTGCTATTACTCAAACAAGCATGAAACATTATACTTGCATATAAATCCATCAGTCCAAATCGGATATGTAATTATTGGAATAATTGTTGGAGACTCAAATGATGGATATGCAAGCATGATAACATATGTTGTTCTATATCTACATGAATCAGGAACTTTTGCTTGCATTGTATTATTTAGTCTACGTACCGGAACTGATAACATTCAGGGGATTATGCAGGATTATGCAGTCTTTTGAGCTCTCTCTTTGGCCCTATGTCTCTTATCCTAGGAGGGTCTTCCTCCCACTAGCAGGTTTTTCAAACTCCATCTATTCTGGTGTGGATGGCAGGCGAGGCCTATATTTCTTGGTTTCAATAGGACTCCTTACGAGCGTTGTTTCTATCTACTGTATCTCTAAAATAATCAAGTTATTAATGACTAAGACGAAACCAAAAATAACCCTCACGTGCGAGAGTATAAGATCTCCTTTAAGATCAAACAATTCCATCAATTGCAGTATGACTGTATGTGTGATGCGTCTACCAGGAATATCAATGAACCCCATTCTTGCAATTAGTAGGATACCCTCTTTTATTTTAGCTTCTAGAGGTCTATTTTCTTGGTTCAAGATCCTCTTACTAACTGGAATAAAGGAATTAGTAGATCTGTTCCGCCAAAATGGAATGGGCTGGGGTTATGAACTTATAATCATGGAATCGAGTCAGTTCATGATTATAAATTCATTCATATCGGACAGACGGAATAGGGTTATGTACATTTCTTATTATGAGAAAGAAGTCATTCAAGCCTATGTAAATAGTACTATGTTTTGTGGATTCCTGCGTCGTTACATTCTGTTTAGAAGTGGGAATAGGCGTAATCGGACCTGCTTTTGACATATCTATCGCTATTTGGGTACCATATTCACTTCTTTAGGCTTCTATTGAATCAGAAAATGGGTTTGATTGTACATCTTTTTGATATATATATGGGATACAGGTCTCCTCCGGATAACATAATTTCAAATCGAAATTTTATGTCTGACTCAGGCCTATGCAGCATGACCGATCATTAGAAATACTCCAAGACTCCACCTTTGTCATATGTATCATATATTCCATGTCACACTAGATGAATATCATATTCATAAGATACGTTCACTTTCAAGATACCTTGATGGTGAAAATGGTAGACACATGAGACTCAAATCTCGTGCTAAAAGGCGTGGAGGTTCAAGAGTCCTCTTCAGGCATAATATTGAGAATGCTCATTGGACAACACAATTCAATAAGAATTTCGGATCTAATCAGTATTGATATACTGAGTATCTGATACGAAGTATTCCGGCGATCCCCACGATCCGAGTCCGGGCTGTAGGTGGAATAGGTTCGTGGCGACGGATCACCGAAATCTTGGCGATCTTCTCTATCTAATGAATGAGGTGTTTTGAAATCGTCCGGCTCACCCACCCCAGTATATGATTCAGCAGGAATCACACAGGGGTAGATTGATAGAAACCTCTGGTAAAATACCCACCAGTACCCGTAACTCAGCAGATAAAGTACATTACCTAGTCCCGTTTTGGGATTGGCGACTTACCCCTTCGGTGACTTTGGCACTGGACGCCCCAAAATGGAGCCTATCAGGTCAGGTGAATTAGAAGAATAGACAGACGTCTGTTGGCGTTGGCATTCCAGCCTTCCTTCTCCTTTAGGGCCTATCCGAAAGAGAATCCAGTACCCTTTGGTCGTGAATATCTGAATAGGACGAACCGGCCTCCGTGGATATCTTTGGCGGAACAAAACAATTAGAAATTAGGCTGGAGGCTGGAATGTGTATTATCCGCGTGAGGTCTTCAATTGAAGATCTATCGACCTGAGACGAAGAAAGGTCTATCTATTTTCTTTAGTTATTCAGTTAAACCAATGATTCGTTATTGGAGCAGATAGCAACAACCATTTCATCGGACATGCGTATTTTTGATTTTCCATGGATTTCCATGGTTTTCATTAATGAAATTGTTTGATATTTGATAAGCTCAGGTTGTTCGCCTTCAAAATTCTTGTTTAAGCAGTTCATATCATCCATACATAATATTTTGATCTAAGATTTCAATTCTTCCATGTTTCAGCAGTAGCATATTATTTCCATGGAAATTTAAGGTCAAGTATGGAATAAACAAGATGTTTCCGACTCTATCACCCGGCCAATTCTCTTGTAATCCCTTTTTCGTGCCACATGTCTCTTTACGACTAAGAAGAGTAAATCTTTCTCTGTTACATCAAGATCAAATCTTTCATTTCATCCGGGAAAAGCCATCCCTTTCTCAACAATGTCTTTGTCATTTGATCAATAGCGTTCCGTTAGATGGAGACAGATTTGATAAATACTGATAACTCTCAGATAGAAATATTATAACGGAAAGATCCATTAGATAATGAACTATTGGTTTCCATGCATCTCAGGCGATGAATCAACGATTCAAGAGTGCTTTTCTTGCGTATTCTTGATGAACCAGCGATTATCTATAGATGTAGGAGGATTTGTTTGGGGGAAGTAATAAGCGCCTTTGACATCTCTTCATCTGCCAAAGAATTCTCGACGTGAAAACACAGAGACAAAGGGCCGATCTTTGAATAGGAAAAGAATGGGTCACAGGGTCCCAAGTAGATCAGCTTATTCGAAAAAAAGCCTTGTATTCTTTGGAAGATCTATCTGTGTCTCTGGTACTGCATGGTTCCACCTGCAAGAACTCCGAATCATTCTCTTGAAACTCACCTCTTTATGATAAATGATACTTGCTAAGTGACCAGCCCAATAAATCCCAATTCAGTAGACCTTTCGATACAATCAAATAGGTGCCACAAAGGCACCATATTCTAGGAGCCCAAACACCATATAGTTGAATAAATCCTCCTCTATCTGTTGCAGGTCAGAAAGCTCTTTCTCCTTCCTTCTTCAAACTCCGATTCGTATTTTCATATAGAAATCTCTGATCAACGATAGAACAAGATCCATTTTGCATCATATCCTAACGATTCCTTGGTTCCGGACCGAAGAGAAGTAATGTCCACTCAATTATTATCATCAAACTGACTGCAATCTTTTCTGTCGTGAGGATCACAGAGCACCTTCTGTAATAGGCCATGAACTAGAGCAGGAATGTTCTCAGCGAATCCATAAGTAGTCAATTTTTCATCGGGTCAGGTGAACCAAGATCTTGAGCGACCGATCCCCGGCAGAACAACTCAAAGATAAAGAAGTATCGTTAATTTCTTCATGCTCGTTCCTAGTTCAGTACCACCATTTGCGTTAAATAAAGTCCCCTTCCTTACACATGTTCTTCTTCATATAGAGAATGCATAGATTTGTGGGGCAATTCATTAAAGCATTTTTTGTAATAGCCTCTTCATTCTGACAAAAAGATCCCATGATCCTGAACCGATCTTACCTGGGATCGCAAATCAAGTTGTCTATGAAGAGCTGATCTAATTGCATGTGGTTCTATAATTGATTTCTTCTGTGTAATACTAATTGATGGGGCCTCGATGATAAATTGCTGCAAGATCTCGTGCATTTGAACCCATGGTTATGGACCCGAATCCGTTAGTATAGAGCATTTTCTTTTTCAGTAAATCCCTAGTATGGAAAAGAATGAAAAATGCTTTCGTTCTTGTGGAATAGGAAGCCTTCGTATCTTATTACATGTCTAATTTATTTCGGAGCTATTAAAAGTGGGATCCACTTTTTGAGAGCCTCAGTCAAGCAATAACAAGAATATTTCCTAGTGGAACATCTTTCCCAATCCCTGGGAGAGATAGTTCTCTAATAGACCGGGGATAAATAATTCAAACTCATTACGAACCAGATTATGAATGTTTGGAATCCATATGCCATGCAAGAGACATTGCTTTTGCTAATTCAGATTGAAGGTGATATCAAATCGGTCTATTTTTCACCCTCATACATACATAGTCGTCATAGTTAGCAGCTCAATATCAGGTCATCATCTTATCATTCACTATCATCAATATCCATATCATCCTATCATCAATATCGATATCGTCACTATCATCAATAATAAATATCGTCACTATCATCCAATATCTGATATCATCAATAAGATAACTTGGAAAACTGTCATCCAGAGACATTCGGAAATATCCACGTAATAGAAAGACATAGGAGTTTGTCTTCGGTATTTGACCAAATAGGATCGTCCAGTTCCTATAGAACCTATCACTAAAAATACCCTATAGAAAGGATGAGGCCAAGCGGGTGAAAGGGTTTTCTCATGAGTCGAGTAGGCTTCTTAACCCACACGAGGTTTGGAGCCGTGATTGTCTGATAATGAGCAGGAATATCCGTCTTTCTGCTAAACAGGATCTATTGAACTCATAATTCGTGGGGGCTTTTATGGCGATATCCCAGCTAAGTATCGTAAGTAAATTGATCCCGGTTGTTCCAGTCATTTGATAACCAGAGTCATTCTTTGATAAACGATCACTATATAGGTCAGACTCAGCGAATTTGATCATCCTTTTTTCTGTCGTTAAGGTAGAGGACCTGAATCAAGATTCTCTTTCTTCATCATCGAATTGAATCATGGTCATGACCCCAGGATTCCATTTATCATCAATCCAATCACCGTTCACGTTTTTTTCTTTTTTTCTTATCCAATGAATGAATCTCTTTGCTTCTACGACTTAGATGTATATTATTTCTCGAAAAGTGATTCGATTGATGGATTTGGTATGATACTTATGAATCGATGATTGATATTCAAATAGTTCTTCTTAGAACATGAGTTTGACCCCATAAAGTGGGACCACCGCCCAATAACATGTTGCCACATAGAAGCAGAGCCCCGTATTTCTTCAGAGAATCTCTAATTGTTCCAGAGCAACTAGAAAGAGATTCTTTAGCAGAAAATTCATTTAGTTCAGATGTAGGATACCTATCCAAAAAGTTTCATAACTCAGTCATGTATGATGGAGATCATCAAGTGGATGCTTTTCCTAACTCTGTCTGTAACTCACTAGAGGCTCAAAGAACAAAGAAGATGTATACAGACAGACATTCAGCAACAAGAAAGAAGAAAAAGATTGAATAGAGAACTCCCGAGGCATTTGTTGATCTCAGATGTGTCCATATCAATAGAAAGGGGTGACTCATTATTTCGATGAATCATTTCTTCGAGAAGATTCTGTAAACACTTCGAATCTCTCTTATCGAGTCCATTGTGGAAAGAATCCGCAATCTTTTGTGAAGAATTGGCCATGATATATCCATGCATATCATGAAAATGGATACCATTTACGACTGCCAGCAATGGGTCTGAAAAAGTATCTAAAGCGTTAAAGGATATTTGCACCCTGTCGAAAGTAAGGAACCATGGCATATATTTGGAACAGATTCCATTTTTGAGAGATTTTGCAAAGCACTATCCCTTGAAAGGTTCTATGCATCTCCCCTTTCTCAACGCATTTCTTTAGACAGACTCATTTTCCTCTTTCCGGATCTAAATATTTCTCAGAACATGGAGTGTGAATCAAACCCATGTTTGAATTGGCTGAGATACTGATGTAAGTTCTTCCCCCTGAATCAGGCTGATTCATGTCTGAAAAACTGACAATAAGTTCTTTCAAATTGACTATTTGTTCCTCTGTTAGAATTATTTTGCGAAATGTCTGCGATCGTAAATAACTCTGCGAACAGATGAATCGGATCGAATTGGAAAATGGAAAGATTTAGCACAAGTTATACGTCACCTGTTTGTGGAAAATCGACAGGGTTAGTAACAGAATATGTCCAGCCACCTGTGACTCATTGGTGAAATAGTCTCTCTCTCCAAAAAAAATGTTTTTACCGTTGCAAACGCACAAAAAAATATTTTTTTGCGAATGAACAAGATATTGAAATTGTCATATGAAGATGCATAATTATGATACAGGTCTTTTCCGCGTAAAGAGATCCTTTGTTACAATCAATTAACGTGGATCATTCAGAATCAGAATCGATTTTTTATAAAAGAAGATATCAACGAACTTCTATCAAATGGTTTCACCGGAGATTCAACCAGTTGTCTCGAGGATAGCGTTGAAAAAGGAATCCGTGTTATCAAAGGATTTCACGATTATTTCTAGTATGGAATGAGTCAATCATCCGCTTGGTATCTTTTGAACAAAATGAAAATGTTCCCCAGTGATCAAGAATTTCGGTCTTTAGAGTATCATGATCATCAATAAGAAAGTTTCAATTTCTTCAAATGAACGATTTGAAGACCTATTGATTCTAACACCTGATTGCAGGATTGATCATTCGGACCTTTAATTCATAAATGTGGATCTCGGACCTATGAATGAGATATTCGTACCACAAGAGAAAAAGGAAAGTAAGCTTGGACAAAAAGCAGAAGTGACTTGAATAAAAAAGAAGTAACGGACAAAAGAAAACGAAGTATGTAGAACAAATCTTGTTTGTGTTAGTAAGCTGAACCAATCAATCGAATATTGAATTAATACGAATCGATCGTTTCATACGGTTCTTCTGTTCGAAAGTTATGATCGGATTCTTGCTCATTGAGCATTTGTAAAAAATCAGATTCGATACATTTCTTATAAGGGATCAACCATTTCTTCTACTAATTGATAAATTTGAATCAGATCTCGGATCAATCGATTTCCATTGATTGACTGCCTCCGTTTTGTTGTCGAATCTATTCATTAAAAATCGATTCTACTGTTTTTAGTTTTGCTGTTTTGGATCTTCCAAATATTGATTCCCACAGTAGATACGGACCGATCTTTTTTCTGATACAGACCGATTTTCGATAAAAGATTCATTCTCTTCATAAAAAGAGGAGAGTAGAACCAAAAAGATTTCTTTTCGATTTCATCTCTGGAGTTGAATACCTCAT
>JAFKAK010000592.1:0-15000 GCA_019914995.1 Acanthochlamys bracteata
TGTCTACTCTTGATTCAACACACTTCCACTGTAGTGTTCAGTGGATCCTGCTATTTCCTCTCGAACCATACTAATATTCTAATTTGATCAAATTATAGAATCATTTATTTCTCTTGAAATATCTTTCATTCTTATTTCTACACACGTCTTTTTTTTAGGAGGTCGACATCCATTATGTGGCATAGGTGTTACATCACGTACGAAACTCAATAGTATACCACTTCTACGAATGGCGCGTAATGCTGCATCTCTTCCGAGACCAGGACCCTTTATCATAACTTCTGCTCGTTGCATACCTTGATCAATTACCGTACGAATAGCGTTTACTGCTGCTGCTTGAGCAGCATAGGGTATCCCCCTTCTTGTTCCTTTAAATCCAGAAGTACCAGCAGAGGCCCAAAAACCACCCCCCCCGTACATCTGTAACAGTTACAATGGTATTGTTGAAACTCGCTTGAACATGGATAACTCCTTTTGGTATTCTACGTCCAATCTTGCGTGAACTAATACGTCCATTCCTACGCGAACCAATTCTTGGTACAGGTTTTGTCATATTTTATCATCTCATAAATATGATTCATAAATATACAGAAAGGTACGGAGATATCCGTTTGATCTTAAAACACGATCCTTTATTTTTTTTTATGGTTCTTTTTTTAGATAAAAAAGTATTATCCTTGTCTTTGTTTATGTCTCGGATTGGAACAAATGACTATAATTCGTCCGCGCCTCCGGATCAGTCGACATTTTTCACAAATTTTACGAACAGAAGCCCTTATTTTCATATTTCTGATTCCTTACTTTAATTCTGAATTTACTTCTTGGAAGAAAATAAGTCTCTTGAATTTTTTAACTTCAAATTATATCCCCATGAAAGTAATGCTTAAAAGAATCACTTAATCGTTAGAATCTTTGTTACAGAAGTCTATAAATTATACGTCCCCTGGTTGAATCATAACGACTTACTTCGATTTTTACTCTATCTCCTGGTAATATCCGTATAAAACTGCGCCGGATCCTTCCTGAAACATAACCTAGAATTAGATCTTCATTATCTAAACGGACCCGGAACATACCGTTGGGAAGTGATTCCGTAATTAAACCTTCGTGAATCAATTTTTGTTCTTTCATTCCAGGCAATCCCCTTGAAGTATCAACTAATGGAGGAAGAGTTATATAACTCACTGGAGGAAGAGTTATATAACTCACTTTTCCTCTCTATTTCATAAATTAGGAAGTTCGAGATAAAATTAGGATACCAGGGTAGGGTCACCATATATAACACAAGATTTCTCCTCCATTTTTTCTAGTCGAGCTTCTCGATCTGTCATTATACCTCGAGAAGTAGAAAGAATTACAATTCCCATTCCCCCTAAAATCTTAGGAATTCGTTGATAATTGGAGTAGATTCGTAGACCAGGCCGGCTGATACGCTTTAAAATAGTTCTATATATTCCTTTCCTAGTCTTTCTATGTCGCAGGGGTTGAAACCAAGAAATTTTTTGTTACTTTCTGATGTTTACGTACGTTTTCAATAAAACCTTCTCGTAGAAGTATTTTAACGATGTTTTCGGTTATATTAGTAGATGCTATTCGAACTGTTCCTTTTTTATCCAGGTCAGCATTTCTTATAGCAGTTATTATATCGGCAATAGTGTCCTTACCCATGACGAACTATAATCTTTTGTTCTTGTTAAAAATGATATAATCAACATGCTTTTTTTTTTCATTTTTCAAAGTATATGCGTGAGACACAATCTACTAATTGATTTATTTCCGATACCTTACCTACTACCTAATATATATTTTACCTACTATATCATATTTTTCATCTATCTTATCTACTTACTAGTATTTATAATACCTCAGGCGCTAATGAAACTATTTTAGTAAATTTAACTGCCTCAATTCCCGAGCGATCGCACCAAAAACTCGAGTTCCTTTTGGGTTTCCTTCTTGATCAATGACAACTGCTGCATTGTCATCATATCGTATTATCATACCATTTTCTCGTTTGAGTTCTTTACATGTACGTACAATTACAGCTCTAATTACTTCTGACCTTTCTAGAGGCATATTGGGCACTGCTTCTTTGATTACAGCAACAATAACATCACCAATATGAGCATATCGATGATTGCCAGCTCCTATGATTCGAATACACATCAATTCCCGAGCCCCGCTGTTATCCGCTACATTCAAAAGGGTTTGAGGTTGAATCATATCATTTTTTTTACTGCTTTTACTGCAAAGGATGAAGGAAAAGAAAGAAATATTCTCCGTCAGAAATAAATAAACCCCAGTTGTTTGTTTTTATCCTCAATATTTAGTTGTACATCTCTATCCTGCAATAATAAATTGTGTTCGTATAGGCATTTTGCACGCAGCTATGGAAATTGCTGCTCTGGCTACCGTTTCTGATACCCCTCCCATTTCATAAAGTATTCGGCCCGGTTTAACAACGGATACCCAGTATTCGGGGGATCCTTTCCCCGAACCCATACGCGTTTCTGCGGGTCTTAATGTCACAGGTTTGTCGGGAAATATACGTACCCATATTTTTCCACCACGACGTGCGTATCGTGTCATTGCCCTTCGACCTGCTTCTATTTGTCTAGCTGTGATCCAAGCGGGTTCAAGTGCCTGAAGAGCGTATCTGCCGAAACAAATACGATTGCCCCGACAGGATATTCCCTTCATTCTTCCTCTATGTTGTTTACGAAATCTGGTTCTTTTTGGGTTATAGTTGATGGTTCTTTGTTTCTTAATTCCATATCCATCTCTACTGCAGAACTGGACATGAGAGTTTCTTCTCATCCAGCTCCTCGCGAATGAAATAAAATAATTTCATATTATGAATACCCATATATATTGTTTACATAATAGATTAAACAATGGGATTTATTGATATTGAATTTGTCATATAGAATAGAAAATAGAAAGCAGTATAGACATACTGCTAGGTGTGATATACAAATAATACTTTCTTTATACTTTACTTTATACTTTATAACATAACGAATTCTTTTTTTTATACCAATTGATTCACATAAAAAGTTATAATTCAATAAATAAATAGTTTCGCGGGCGAATATTGACTCTTTCCTATTTCATTCGTAGGGCCAACCCATGACCATGACCTCTAACAATTTGTTCTTGGTTCGTTCCGCCATCCCACCCAATAAATCATTAGAATTCATTTTCAATAGAATCCTATGCAGTCACGGGTTCCATCGTTCCCATAGCTTCTCTACTAATGGTTAGGTCCAAACTCTGCAATGGAGCTCCTCCAAAATTCGGTTCTGAGTCAATCTCCTTAGTTTTTATTAACTCGAGGCTCTTTTTTTTTTTTTTATTTAATGTTTAATTTATTTGATGCTTTATCACACTGCCCTTTATGAGGTAATTCATAGACCATACATATTGGAATACTATATCATTGATATTTTTATTCTCTCTTTCTATCATCCTTCCATTTATCCACATCCCCTTTTTTTAACAACCCATTTTTATGGAAAAAATTGCAGTTGCTACAACTATATGATCGGTCTATTCATATAGTGACTGTTTCTTAGGATCTCGACAATACAGAAAGCAATAAGTTGGTTATTTGTTTACTAAGTTTATAGTAAGGTCAATCTATTTTTTTATGAATCCTAATTCTAAACTCTAAAGAAAAAAATTAACGAGTCACACACTAAGCATAGCAATTCTACTAAAAGATCAATCAAATTTTAATTCAATCCTATAAATTAGAATAGAATTTCTCATTTTAGTTTGGTTTAACTAATGAAAAAAAGAACGAAAGATTTTGTAATTCTTTTTCTATCACTAGACAGACAAATAAGTTCCACTATTCCTCATTCACAAATATCAAATTTTTATGCCTAATACTCCATAGATGGTTCGAGTTGTATACGAACAATAATCAATTTTAGCGCAATTGTTTGTAAAGGAACCCTACCCTCTCTGATCCATTCAACACGTGCAATTTCTTTTCCGTCGATACGCCCTGCAATTTGCACTTGAATTCCTTTTGTATCTGTTTGTTCAGTTAATTCAATAGCTTTTTTCATTGCCTTTCGAAAAAAACTCTATTTTTAATTGTAAAGCTATATATTCTGCAAGAATATTAGGTTGTCCATAAGGTTTTCAACTCTTGTGATGGCAATGTTTAGTCTCAGTTCACAGAATGAAATTCTTTTTGTACATTTTCTGTAATTCTTCTATTCCTCGTGTTCGACCTTCTATTAATAAATTGGGAAAGCCAATATAGATTATGACCTGGATCAAATCAATTCTTTTTTCAATTCCTATACGTGCAATTCCTTCAGAAAACCTGAGGATATTCTCCTTTTTTTTGTACATAGTTCTTAATAGAATCCCGTATTTTTTCATCTTCCTGTAGACCTGCAGGTAACTTTTTTGTTTTGCAGACCAAAAGAATGATGACTTTAGGTTGTACCAAGTCTGAAACCAGTGGATTAATTTTTTGTCCCATATTTTTCTATTATATTATCTTCCCATCCATATTTTTTTTTCGAAATACGAATCTCAATCAATTTTAAATGAATCTAAGATTTAGATTTATCCTTCAATACAATTGTTATATGACAGGTGGGTTTTTATTGGATAACTACGTCCTCGAGCCTAGGCCTTAACCTTTTCATAACAGTCCCTCCATTGACTTCAGCTTTACTAATGAATGAAGCAGCTTCGTTCAAGCCCATATTATGACTGGCATTTGCTGCTGCGGAATAAACCAATTTTAAAATCGGATAAGATGCTCGATAAGGCATGAGTTCCAGTATCATAAGTGTTTCTTCGTATGAACGTCCGCGAATCTGATCAATTACTCTTCGTGCTTTGAAAGCAGACATATGTATATGTTGAGCTAAAACTTTAACTTCCGTACCTGAACCCGAGTTTTTTATCATAAAGTTATCTCCCCACCAATCAAATCAATAATAAAGACCTATTTTACTTAATTTTTATATTTAAAATTAAAAATTAACGACAGATTTATTATCGCTTCTCGCGTGTTTTGCAAAAATCAGCGTAGGTACAATTCTCCCAATTTGTGACCTACCATACGATCAGTTATATAAATAGGTAAATGCTCCTTTCCATTATGAATGGCAATTGTATGGCCAATCATTGTGGGTATAATGGTAGATGCTCGAGACCAAGTTACTATTATTTCTTTCTCCTCCCTCATGTTGAGTTTTTCTATTTTTTTTTTTGATAAATGATTAGCTACAAAAGATTTTTTTTAATGAGGCGTGCCACAGTTAACCCCCTTTTTTACATTTTTAAGATTGGCATTCTATGTCATCATCCAATATCTCGATCTAAGTATGAAGGTAAGAAAAAATTCAATAATGAATGATGAATGGAAAAAAGAGAAAATCCCTTAGCTAGATAAGGAAGGGGCGGATGTAGCCAAGTGGATCAAGGCAGTGGATTGTGAATCCACCATGCGCGGGTTCAATTCCCGTCGTTCGCCCATCACATTATTTCAAATTCCAAAAATAAAATTCTATTTTCAATATTCCTATTTATTTACGGCGACGAAGAATAAAACTATCACTATTTTTTTTTTCCTTTTTCCTTCTTCTTCCAAGCAAGCGCAGGATAACCCCAAGGGGTTGTGGGTTTTTCTACCAATTGGGGCTTTCCCTTCACCGCCCCCATGGGGATGGTCTACAGGGTTCATAACCACTCCTCTTACTACAGGACGCTTACCTAACCAACACTTAGATCCGGCTCTACCCAAACTTTTTTGGTTTGCCCCAACATTACCCACTTGCCCGACTGTTGCTAAGCAGTTTTTGGATATCAAACGGACCTCCCCAGATGGTAATCTTAATGTGGCCGATTTACCCTCTTTTGCAATCAGTTTCGCTACAGCACCTGCTGCTCTAGCTAATTGTCCACCCTTTCCAGGTGTGATTTCTATGTTATGTATGGCCGTGCCTAAGGGCATATCGGTTGAAGTAGATTCTTCTTTTTTATCAATAAAAACCCCTTCCCAAACTGTACAAGCTTCTTCCAAAGCATACGGCTTTCTAGATGTATATGATGATATCTATACAGATGGATCTTATATAAATCCTATGATGAAGTACCACATGAGTGGATATATAGGAATCCAAATCTGCCGAATCACCTCATGTTATGATCTTCTACATCCTAGGTCTCCCCGTTCCGTCATCTGGCTTATGTTCTTCATGTAGCATTCAGACCGAATGACTCTATGAAATTACGTCGATACTTCCACATATTTATTACGGGTAACGTAGGAGACATCTCTATTTTTCCCCGGGGGATCTTTATAATTACCACTGCTTAGCTTTCAATTCGCCTCTGACCATCAAATTAAATGTGAATAACCCGTCCTCTCTCTCTTTGAAACAAGGGGCGCTTCCGGCTCTGTGCGTGCTTCAAACAATTTTGTCTTCTCCATATTACCATATCTCTAGAGTCAATAATTTTCTATGAGGAACTACTGAACTCAATCACTTGCTGCCGTTACTCAACAGTTTTCTGTTGAGGTCTATCCCATAAAGTACTCAAAATCAGTGATCGATTTCTAGGTTTTGTCGTAAACCTAATTGGTTACTTCAATTACGTAAATCAATAGTTCAAACCCACTCAAAGGTAGGGCATTTCCCATTGATATAGGAACTTCTGTACCAGAAACAATGGTATCTCAATTATAGCCCCTCTGGGATGTAAAATATATCTCTTCTCACCATCCCCATAGTGTATGAGACAAATGTATGCATTTCGATTAGGGTCGTATTCTATGGTTACGATTCTACCGGATATGTCTTTTTCATTCCGTCTAAAATCGATTTTACAGTATAGACGCTTATGACCCCCCCTCTATGCCCTGCGGTAATGATTCCTCTGGAATTACGACCTTTACCACAACGATGCTGTCCATAGATCAAATTATTTCGTGGATTGGATTTCCTTGACTGTCTACGACTCCATTGCGTGTGCTCAGGGTAGAAGTTTTGTATAAATGTATCGCCGTGTTATTAAGTATTTTGCTTTAAGTTCTTTTCTCTATAAGAGGTGGAATAGAATAACCCGGTTGAAGCGTAATGATCAACCGTTTGTAATGCATTGCATGTCCCATAATAGGTCCCATTCTTCTACCCTTTCTGGGAGTCGATGACTATTCATAGCTATTACCTTGACACAAAGAAGAGTTCGACCCAATGCTTTATTTCTGTCCTAGTTGATCCTGATTCGACATTAGAAGTATATTGATTGTTCCCCAATAACCGAATACTTTTTTTTCTGTAAATACTGCATATTTGATTCCATCCATAAATCCATTTTCTTCCCTATGAGTTCCAGTATCGATAAAATTCAATTCTTACTGTTCATATGTTATGGTATGAATATACCATACCAATTCGTTATGTATGGATGATGAGATTCCATTGATACAGAGCCAATTACAATAGACTTATTAAACACGTTCCCATTGGCGTGCATCCAGCAGGAATTGAACCTACAGATTCGCCAATTATGAGTTGGGCGCTTTAACCATTCAGCCATGGATGTAACAGGGATCATCGTACATCGTGAATAACCAAATTCAATTGAAATGAAATCTTTAGGAGGAATCAATGAAAGGACATCAATTCAAATCCTGGATCTTCAATTGAGAGAGATATTGAGAGAGATCAAGAATTCTCACTATGATTCATGGATCAAATTCGATTCAGTGGGATCTTTCACTCCCATTTTTTCCACCAAGAACGTTTTATGAAACTCTTTGACCCCGAATTTGGGTATCCTACTTTCACGTTCAACAAGCAATCGATATTTCGCGATCAAAGGTGTAGTACTGCTTGTAGTAGCGGTCTTATATCTCGTATTAACAATCGAAAGATGGTCGAAAGAAAAAATCTCTATTTGATGGGGCTTCTTCCTATACCTATGAATTCCATTGGACCCAGAAATGAGACATTGGAAGAATCCTTTTGGTCTTCAATATCAATAGGTTGATTGTTTCGCTCCTCTATCTTCAAAAGGAAAAAGATTTCTGCAGTTGTTTCATGGATCCACATCTACAAAAAAGTACTTGGGTTCTCCCAATAAATAAAAAAAGTGTATCATGTCTGAATCTAACCGGGGTTCGCGGTGGTGGAGGAACCGGATCGGAAAAAGAGGATTCTAGTTGTAAGATATCTAATGAAACCGTAGCTGGAATGGAAATCTCATTCAAAAGAAAGATAGCAAATATCTGGAGTTTATTTTTTTTATTCCATACGGATGATCCGATCCGCAAGGACCATGATTGGAATTGTTTGATCGTCTTTCTCCGAGGAAGAAGCGAAACATAATCTTGAATTCAGGACAGCTATTCGAAATCTTAGGGAAAGACTTGATTTGTTATCTCATGTCTGCTTTTCGTGAAAAAGACCAATTGAAGGGAGGTTTCTTCAAACAACAAGGAGCTGAGGCAACTATTCAATCAAATGATATTGAGCATCTTTCCCATCTCTTCTCGAGAAACAAGAGGGGTATTTCTTTGCAAAATTGTGCTCAATTTCCTATGTGGCAATTCCGCCAAGATCTCTCCGTTAGTTGGGGGAAGAATCAGCACGAATCGGATTTTTTGAGGAACGTATCGAGAGAAAATTGGATTTGGTTAGACAATGTGTGGTTGGTAAACAAGGATCGGTTTTTTAGCAAGGTACGGAATGTATTGTCAAATATTCAATATGATTCCACAAGATCTCTTTTCGTTCAAGTAACGGATTCTAGCCAATTGAAAGGATCTTCTGATCAATCCAGAGATCATTTCGATTCCATTAGAAATGAGGATTCAGAAATATCACATTGATCGATCAAACAGAGATTCAGCAACTAAAAGAAAGATCGATTCTTTGGGATCCTTCCTTTCTTCAAACAGAACTAACAGAGATAGAATCAGATCGATTCCCGAAATGCCTTCTTGGATCTTCCTCAATGTCCCGGCTATTCACGGGACGTGAAACAGATGAATAATCTTTCTGCTTCAGAAGAAATCGAAGAATTTCTTGGGAATCCTACCAGATCAATTCGTTCTTTTTTTCTCTGACAGATGGTCAGAACTTCATCTGGGTTCGAATCCTACTGAGAGGTCCACTAGAGATCAGAAATTATTGAAGAAAAAACAAGATGTTTCTTTTGTCCTTTCAGGCGATCGGAAAATAAAAAATGGTTGATATATTCAAGATAATTACGTATTTACAAAAAATACCGTCTCAATTCATCCTATTTCATCAGATCCGGGATGTGATATGGTTCGAAGGATGAACCGGATATGGACAGTTCAATAAGATTTCATTCTTGAACAAAAATCTATTTTTGATTTATTTCATCTATTCCACAACCGGAACAAGGGGATACACGTTACACCACGATTTTGAATCAGAAGAGATTTCAAGAAATAGCAGATCTATTCACTCTATCAATAACCGAGCCGGATCTGGTGTATCATAGGGGATTTGCCTTTTATATTGATTCCTACGGATTGGATCAAAAAAAATTCTTGAATGAGGTATTCAACTCCAGAGATGAATCGAAAAGGAAATCTTTTTTGGTTCTACCTCCTCTTTTTTATGAAGAGAATGAATCTTTTTATCGAAGGATCAGAAAAAAATCGGTCCGTATCTACTGTGGGAATGATTTGGAAGATCCAAAACTAAAAACAGCAGTATTTGCTAGCAACAACAAAACAGGCAGTCAATCAATATAGATTGATCCGAGATCTGATTCAAATCCAATATAGAATCCATGGGTACATAAGAAATGTATCGAATCGATTTTTTTTAATGAATAGATCCGATCGCAACTTCGAATATGGAATTCAAGGGGGTCAAATAGGAAATGATACTCTGAATCATATAACTATAATGAAATATACGATCAACCAACATTTATCAA
Source organism: Acanthochlamys bracteata (assembly GCA_019914995.1). Lineage (NCBI taxonomy): Eukaryota > Viridiplantae > Streptophyta > Magnoliopsida > Pandanales > Velloziaceae > Acanthochlamys > Acanthochlamys bracteata. The sequence goes on from JAFKAK010000592.1 coordinate 9,955, forward strand.
TTGGAAAAGAGTCAGAAGAAATGGTTTGATCCTCTTATTTCTCGAACCGAGAGATCCATGAATCGGAATTCTGATGCATATAGATACAAATGCTCCGATGGGAGCAAGAATTTCCAGGAACATTTGGAACATTTCGTTTTTGAACAGAAGAACCGTTTTCAAGTAGTGTTCGATCGATTACGTATTAATCAATATTCGATTGATTGGTCCGAAGCTATCGACAAACAAGATTTGTCTAAGACACTTCGTTTCTTTTTGTCCAAGTTACTTCTCTTTTTGTCCAAGTCACTTCGCTTTTTGTCCAAGCCACTTTCCTTTTTCTCTGTGAGTATCGGGAATATCCCCATTCATAGGTCCGAGATCCACATCTATGAATTGAAAGGTCCGAATGATCAACTCTGCAATCAGGTGTTAGAATCAATAGGTCTTCAAATCGTTCATTTGAAGAAATTGAAACCCTTCTTATTGGATGATCATGATACTTCCCAAAGACCGAAATTCTTGATCAATGGGGGAACAATATTCTCATTTTTGTTCAAAAGATACCAAAGTGGATGATTGACTCATTCCATACTAGAAATAATCGCAGGAAATCCTTTGATAACACGGATTCCTATTTCTCAATGCTATCCACGATCGAGACAATTGGCTGAATCCCGTGAAACCATTTGATAAGTTCATTGATATCTTCTTTTTATAAAGCAAATCGACTTCGATTCTTGAATGATCCACAGCACTTCTGGTTCTATTGTAACAAAGATTCCCTTTTTATGCGGAAAAGACCCGTATCAATAATTATGATCTTCCATATGGACAATTCCTCAATATCTTGTTCATTCGCAAGAAAATATTTTCTTTGTGCGTCGGTAACGGTAAAAAAACATATTTTTTTGGAGAGAGACTATTTCACCAATCAGTCACAGGTATCTGACATATTCATACCTAACCTAACGATTTTCCACAAAATGGTGACGAAACGTATAACTTGTACAAATCTTTCCATTTTCCAATTCGATCCGATCCATTCGTTCGTAGAGCTATTTACTCGATCGCAGACATTTCTGCAACACCTCTAACAGAGGAACAAATAGTCAATTTGGAAAGAACTTATTGTCAGCCTCTTTCAGATATGAATCTATCTGATTCAGAGGGAAGAACTTACATCAGTATCTCAGTTTCAATTCAAACATGGGTTTGATTCACACTCCATGTTCTGAAATATTTACCATCCGGAAAGGAAAAAACAAGTCTTTGTCTAAAAAAATGCGTTGAAAGGGAGATGTATAGAACCTTTCAAGGGGATAGTGCTTTTGCAAATCTCTCAAAATGGAATCTGTTCCAAACATATATGCCATGGTTCCTTACTTCGACAGGGTGCAAATATCTAAATTTCATCCTTTTAGATACTTTTTCAGACCCATTGCCGATACTAAGTAGCAGTCAAAAATGGGTATCCATTTTTCATGATATTATGCATGGATCATATATATCATGGCCAATTCTTCACAAAAGATTGTGGGCGATTCTTCCACAATGGACTCCGATAAGTGAGATTTCGAGTAAGTGTTTACAGAATCTTCTTCTCTCCGAAGAAATGATTCATCGAAATAATGAGTCACCCCTTTCATTGATATGGACACATCTGAGATCAACAAATGCTCGGGAGTTCCTCTATTCAATCCTTTTCCTTCTTCTTGTTGCTGGATATCTCGTTCGTATACATCTTCTCTTTGTTTCCCGAGCCTCTAGTGAGTTACAGACAGAGTTAGAAAAGATCCAATTTTTGATGATTCCATCATACATGATTGAGTTGCGAAAACTTTTGGATAGGTATCCTACATCTGAACTGAATTCTTTCTGGTTAAAGAATCTCTTTCTAGTTGCTCTGGAACAATTAGGAGATTCTCCGGAAGAAATACGGGGTTCTGCTTCTGGTGGCAACATGCTATTGGGCGGTGGTCCCCCTTGTGGGGTCAAATCAATACGTTCTAAGAAGAACTATTTGAATATCAATCTCATCGATCTCATAAGTATCATACCAAATCCCATCAATCGAATCACTTTTTTTTCGAAATACGAGACATCTAAGTCGTAGAAGTAAAGAGATCTATTCATTGATAAGAAAAGAAAAAAAACGTGAACGGTGATTGGATTGATGATAAAATGGAATCCTGGGTCGCGACCAGTGATTCAATTGATGATGAAGAAAAAGAATTCTTGATTCAGTTCTCCACCTTAACGACAGAAAAAAAGTTGATCAAATTCTATTGAGTCTGACTCATAGTGATCGTTTATCAAAGAATGACTCTGGTTATCAAATGATTGAACAACCGGGATCAATTTACTTACGATACTTAGTTGACATTCATAAAAAGTCTCTAATGAATTATGAGTTCAATAGATCCTGTTTAGCAGAAAGACGGATATTCCTTGCTCATTATCAGACAATCACTTATTCACAAACCTCGTGTGGGGTTAATAGTTTTCATTTCCGATCTCATGGAAAACCCTTTTCACTCCCCTTAGCCTATCCCTTTCTAGGGGTATTTTAGTGATAGGTTCTATAGGAACTGGACGATCCTATTTGGTCAAATACCTGGCGACAAACTCCTATGTTCCTTTCATTACGGTATTTCCGAACAAGTTCCTGGATGACAAGCCTAAAGGTTATCTTATTGATGATATCGATATTGATGATAGTGACGATATCGATATTGATGATAGTGACGATATCGATATTGATGATAGTGACGATATGGATATTGATGATAGTGACGATATGGATGATGACCTTGATACGGGCTGCTAACTATGACGACTATGTATATGAGGGCGAAAATAGACCGATTTGATATCACCCTTCAATTCAGATTAGCAAAAGCAATGTCTCCTTGCATAATATGGATTCCAAACATTCATAATCTGTCTGTGAATGAGTCAGATTACTTATCCCTCGGTCTATTAGAGAACTATCTCTCAGGGATTGGGAAAGATGTTCCACTAGAAATATTCTTGTTATTGCTTCGACTCATATTCCCCAAAAGTGGATCCCACTTTAATAGCTCGAATAAATTAGATACATGCATTAAGATACGAAGGCTTCTTATTCCACAAGAACAAGCACTTTTTCATTCTTTCCTATACTAGGGATTTCACTTGGAAAAGAAAATGCTCTATACTAACAGATTCAGGTCCATAACCATGGGTTCAAATGCACGAGATCTTGTAGCACTTATCAATGAGGCCCTATCAATTAGTATTACACAGAAGAAATCAATTATAGAAACTAATACAATTAGATCAGCTCTTCATAGACAAACTTGGGATTTGCGATCCCAGGTAAGATCGGTTCAGGATCATGGGATCTTTTTCTATCAGATAGGAAGGGCTATTGCACAAAATGTACTTCTAAGGAATTGCCCATAAATCCTATATCTATCTATATGAAGAAGAAATCATGTAAGGAAGGGGATTCTTATTTGTACAAATGGTACTTCGAACTTGGAACGAGCATGAAGAAATTAACGATACTTCTTTATCTTTTGAGTTGTTCTGCCGGATCGGTCGCTCAAGATCTTTGGTCTTCACCCGGACCCGATGAAAAAAATTGGATCACTTCTTATGGATTCGTTGAGAATGATTCTGCTCTAGTTCATGGCCTATTATTAAGTAGAAGGCGCTCTGGTGGGATCCTCACGGACAGAAAAAGATTGCAGTCAGTTTGATGATAATAATCAGGTGACATTACTTCTTCGGTCGAACCAAGGAATCAGTTAGATATGATGCAAAATGGATCTTGTTCTATCGTTGATCAGAGATTTCTATATGAAAAATAATACAATCGGGTTTGAAGAAGGGAAGGAGAAAGAGCCTTCGACCCGCAACAGATAGAGGAGGATTTATTCAATCACATAGTTTGGGCTCCTAGAATATGGCGCCCTTGTGGCAATCTATTTGATTGTATCGAAAGGCCCACTGAATTGGGATTTCCCTATTGGGCCGGGTCATTTCGGGGCAAGCGGATCATTTATCATAAAGAGGGTGAGCTTCAAGAGAATGATTCGGAGTTCTTGCAGGGTGGAACCATGCAGTACCAGACACGAGATAGATCTTCCAAAGAACAAGGCTTTTTCGAATAAGCCGATTCATTTGGGACCCTGCGGATCCATTCTTTTTCCTATTCAAAGATCGGCCCTTTGTCTCTGTGTTTTCACGTCGAGAATTCTTTGCAGATGAAGAGATGTCAAAGGCGCTTATTACTTCCCAAACAAATCCTCCTACATCTATAGATAATCGCTGGTTCATCAAGAATACGCAAGAAAAGCACTTCGAATCGTTGATTCATCGCCCGAGATGGCTTAGAACCAATAGTTCATTATCTAATGGATCTTTCCGTTATAATACTCTATCCGAGTTATCAGTATTTATCAAATCTGTTCCTATCTAACGGAACGCTATTGGATCAAATGACAAAGACATTGTTGAAAGGGATGGCTTTTCCCGGATGAAATGAAAGATTTGATTCATGTAACAGGAGAAAGATTTCCCATTCCTTAGTCGTAAAGATATGTGGCCACGAAAAAGGGATTAAGTGGAAGAAATTGGCCGGGTGATAGAGTCGTGGAAACACTTGTTTATTCCATATTTCGGACCTTAGCTCCATGGAACAATATGCTACTGCTGAAACATGGAAGAATTGAAATCTTAGATCAAAATATTATGTATGGATGATATGAACTGCCTAAACAAGAATTCTTGAAGGGCGAACAACCCAGAGCCTATTACTCACTACATCAAACAATTTCCATTAATGAAACCATGAAATCCATCGGAAAATCAAAAATACGCATGTCCGATGAAATGGTTGTTGCTATCTGCTCCAATAACGAATCATTGGTTTAACTGAATAACTAAAGAAAATAGATAGACCTTTCTCTTCGTCTCAGGTCGATAGATCTTCTCAATTGGAAGATCTCCCATATGGATAATACACATTCCAGTTTCCCGAGCCTAATTCTAATTGTTTTGTTCCGAAGCAAAGATATC
>JAFKAK010000593.1:0-18255 GCA_019914995.1 Acanthochlamys bracteata
CAAGGATCAAGATCAAATGAATGTTCATTCTTCTTCTGTTGAAGAAAGATATGTCTCTGACTTCTCAATGACTAATGATCGAAAAAGGCAGAAATTTTCTAATATTTCTGGTCAAAAAGATAGAGAAATTCTTGAATATTCAAGATGCGATCGAATCATATCCAAGGGTCATTGGAATTTCCCATATCCCTCTACTCTTCAAGAGAATTCGGATTTCTTGGCGAAAAGACGAAGAAATAGATTTATCATCCCATTACAATATGATCAAGAACGAGAAAAGGAACTAATATCTTGTTTTGGTATTTCGATGGAAATACCCATAAATGGTATTTTACGTAGAAATAGTATTCTTGCATATTTTGATGATCCACGATACAGAAGAAGCAGTTCAGGAATTACTAAATATGGTACTGTAGAGGTAGATTCAATCATAAAAAAAGAGGATTTGATTGAGTATCGAGGAGCAAAAGAATTTCGCCCGAAATACCAAATGAAAGTAGATCGCTTTTTTTTCATTCCCGAAGAAGTGCATATCTTACCTGGATCTTCGTCCATAATGGTTCGGAACAATAGTATCATTGGAGTAAATACACGACTTGCCTTAAATACAAGAAGTCGAGTAGGCGGTTTAGTCCGAGTGGAGAGAAAAAAAAAAAGTATTGAACTAAAAATATTTTCTGGAGATATCCATTTTCCTGGAGAGACAGATAAGATATCCAGGCACAGTGGCATTCTAATACCTCCAGAAACGGAAAAAAAAGATTCTAAGTCTAAGGAAAAAAAAAAAAAAAAATGGAAAGATTGGATCTATGTCCAACGGATCACACCTACCAAGAAAAAGTATTTTGTTTTGGTTCGGCCCGTAGTCACATATGAAATAGCTGATGGAATAAATTTAGCAAGACTTTTCCCTCAGGATCTCTTGCAAGAAAAGGATAATGTCGAACTTAGAGTTGTCAATTATATCCTTTATGGAAATGGAAAGTCCATTAGAGGCATTTATCAAACTAATATTCAATTAGTTCGAACTTGCTTAGTATTGAATTGGGATCAAGAACAAAAAGGTTATCTAGAAGAGGTTCATACTTCCTTTGTTTGAGGTAAGTACAAATGATTTAATTCGCGATTTTATAAGAATTGACTTAGTCAAGTCTGCCGTTTCCTATACTGGAAAAAGGAAGGATAGGGCATATTTAGGATTGATCCCCACTAATGGATTAGATCGTACTAATATCAATCCTTTTTATTCCAAATTGAAGATTCAACCATTTACCCAACATCAAGGAACTATTGGTATTGGTACATTGTTGAATCGAAATAAGGATAAGAAATGCCAATCTTTGATAATTTTATCATCGTCAATTGTTCTCAATTGGTCCATTTAATGGTTCGAAATATACCAATATGACAAAAGAATCGGATGCCATAATTCCAATTAGGGATTTGTTAGGTCCCTTAGGTACTATTGTACCTAAAATAACGAATTTTTATTCATCTTACCATTTAATAACTCATAATCAGATCTTGTTAAAGAAATATTTGCTACTTTCAATTTTAAACAGACTTTCCAAGTACTTCAAGTACTTAAATACTATTTAATAGATGAAAATAGGAAGTTAATAGATGAAAATAGGAAGATTTATAATCCTGATTCATGCAGTAACATTATTTTGAATCCATTTCATTTGAATTGGTGCTTTCTCCATCACGATTCTTTCGAAGAGACATCCACAATAATTAGTCTTGGACAATTTATTTGTGAAAATGTACGTCTATTCAAATACGGACCACACATAAAAAAATCTGGTCAAATTCTAATTGTTCATCTTGACTCCTTAGTTATAAGATTCGCTAAGCCTTATTTGGCCACTCCAGGAGCAACTGTTCACGGCCATTATGGAGAAATTCTTTGTGAAGGAGATACATTAGTTACATTTATATATGAAAAATCAAGATCTGGTGACATAACACAAGGTCTTCCAAAAGTGGAACAAGTTTTAGAAGTGCGCTCGATTGATTCAATATCGACAAACCTTGAAAAGAGAGTTGAAGGTTGGAACGGACGTATACCAAGAATTCTTGGAACCCCTTGGGGGTTCTTGATTGGAGCTGAGCTAACCATAGCCCAAAGTCGTATCTCTTTGGTTAATAAGATCCAAAAGGTTTACCGATCCCAGGGCGTACAGATCCATAATAGACATATAGAGATTATTGTACGTCAAGTAACATCAAAAGTGTTGGTTTCAGAAGATGGAATGTCTAATGTTTTTTTACCTGGAGAATTAATAGGATTCTTGCGAGCGGAACGAGCGGGGCGTGCTTTGGATGAAGCGATCTATTATCGGACAATATTATTGGGAATAACGAGAGCATCTCTGAATACTCAAAGTTTCATATCCGAAGCGAGTTTTCAAGAAACCGCTCGAGTTTTAGCAAAAGCTGCTCTACGAGGTCGTATTGATTGGTTGAAAGGCCTAAAAAGAATGTTGTTCTAGGGGTATTATACCTGTTGGTACCGGATTCAAAAAATTAGTGCACCATTCAAGACAAGACAAAAACATTTATTTGGAAATAAATAAAAATACTTTATTCGAGTTGGAAATGAGAGATATTTTATTACACCATAGAGAATTATTTGGTTCTTGCGTACCAAACAATTTATATGAGACATCAGAACAATCATTTACACGATTTAATGATTCCTAATAGGGGATTTATTCTTTTTACTATAACTATTTAACTATATGGTCCAATATAGGGTACGATTATGGATTTGGTAATAAAAGAATAAGTAATTAAAAGAAATTAAGGGTTTGGACTGTGTATCAACGGTCAATCCCCGGTAGAAGGTTCCATCGGAACAGTTATTTTTTTTTTTTCAGGTACCTCGTCTCTTTGTAAAAAAAAAAAAAATAACAAAGAGGAAGTGTGGGGAAAAATGACAACAAGAAGATATTGGAACATCAGTTTGGAAGAGATGATGGAAGCAGGAGTTCATTTTGGCCATGGTACTAAGAAATGGAATCCTAAAATGGCCCCTTACATCTCTGCAAAGCGTAAAGGTATTCATATTACAAATCTTACTAGAACTGCTCGTTTTTTATCAGAAGCCTGTGATTTAGTTTTTGATGCAGCAAGTAGGGGAAAAAGCTTCTTAATTCTTGGTACCAAAAATAAAGCAGCCGATTTAGTAGCATCAGCTGCAATAAGGGCTCGGTGTCATTATGTTAATAAAAAATGGCTCGGTGGTATGTTAACGAATTGGTCTACTACGGAAACGAGACTTCATAAGTTCAGGGACTTAAGAGCAGAACAAAAGATGGGTAAATTCAACCGTCTCCCCAAAAGAGATGCAGCAATATTGAAAGAAAATTATCTACCTTACAAACATATCTGGGTGGAATCAAATATATGACGGGGTTGCCTGATATTGTAATCATCATTGATCAGCAAGAAGAATATACGGCTCTTCGGGAATGTGTCATTTTGGGGATTCCGACTATTTGTTTAATCGATACAAATTGTGACCCGGATATCGCAGATATTTCTATTCCTGCGAATGATGACGCTATAGCTTCAATCCGATTGATTCTTAATAAATTAGTATCTGCTATTTGCGAGGTCGTTCTAGCCATATAAGAAATCGTTGATTATGATTAAGAATGGTAAGATTAGTTAATTATTTTGGAACTCCATAGATTTTATTTATTAGATCAGTTACTATTCCTTAATTTTTAAAAGAGATAATACTAGGGGATATTGATATTATCTTATGTGATTGCTTGGTATCTAATCTTAACTTAAATATAAATATATGAATATAAATATATGATTTAAAATATATGATTTAAATATATGATTAAAGTAGTGAGTTGAAAAAAAAAAAGATGGTTGAATCAAAATAATTCCTTTTTTTAAGTTTCATTTATGTCAGAGGACAATATGAATGTTATACCATTTTCCATTAAAACACTCAAGGGGTTATACGATATATCAGGTGTAAGTAGGCCAACATTTATATTGGCAAATAGGAGGTTTACAAGTCCATGCCCAAGTACTTATCACTTCCTGGGTCGTAATTGCTATCTTATTAGGTTCAGTCATCATAGCTGTTCGGAATCACAAACCATTCCGACTGACGGTCAGAATTTCTTCGAATATGTCCTTGAATTTATTCGAGACTTGAGTAAAACTCAGATTGGAGAAGAAGAATATGGTCCTTGGGTTCCCTTTATTGGAACTATGTTCCTCTTTATTTTGTTTCTAACTGGTCAGGTGCTCTTTTACCTTGGAAAATCATACAGTTACCTCATGGGAATTAGCTGCGCCCACTAATGATATAAATACTACTGTTGCTTTAGCTTTACTCACATCAGCAGCATATTTTTATGCCGGTCTTCTTAAAAAGGCTTGGGTTATTTCAGGAAATACATTCAACCAACCCCAATACTTTTACCAATTAACATATTAGAGGATTTCAAAACCCTATATCTCTGAGTTTTCGACTTTTTGGGAATATATTAGCTGATGAATTAGTAGTTGTTGTTCTTGTTTCTTTAGTACCTTTAGTAGTTCCTATACCTGTCATGTTTCTTGGATTATTTACAAGTGGTATTCAAGCTCTTATTTTTGCAACTTTAGCCGCGGCTTATATCAGTGAATCCATGGAGGTCATCATTGACTAGCTTTCGAAATAGTCCTTATCCCTATGGTTCATTGATTGTGGACCATAATAGATACAAATACATATGTATATACAATAGCCGACCTAAGTCGTAGGAGGAAAGATAGACGATATTACAGAATTGTAAAAAAAAAAAAAAAAAGATGGGTTGAAGTTAAACTACTTTACTTATATTTAATATATTTAATTATTTCATATATTTACTATTTAATTTACTTATTTATTTATATTTAATTTATTTAATTTAAGTTTTAATTTAAGTACTTATTTAATTTAAGATGAAACTTATACTTATTTAAGATGAAAGAAATAAGATTGGTTTACGTTATGGAAGAAACAAAGGTATATGCGATATTAGATATTCTATAGTTATATAGGGACCATTTACATATATATTACAGTGTATTTAGAAGAATTCCAATAGAATTCTCTTCTTTTCATCTGTGATTATGGATTGGATGAAAAAACAGATGACCTCAAGGATATACATACGGATTGAAAAAAAAATACATCACAGTAGAAACTAAAAGGAGATATCAAGTGGTTCGGATCATTCTGTACTGATCCGGAATAGTATTCAGAAGTTTTTTTTTTCAATTCGGGTTTTTTTAGGTTAGGGTCTTCGACCCCATGGATCTGTGATAAAATAATAAGTAAAAATTCATTGGTTGATTGTATCATTAACTATTTTTTTTTCCTTTTTTTTTTTGGTGCGAGGAACTTCTCATGGATCCACTGATTTCTGCCGCTTCCGTTGTTGCTGCTGGATTGGCCGTAGGGCTTGCTTCTATTGGACCTGGGGTTGGTCAGGGTACTGCTGCAGGTCAAGCTGTAGAAAGGTATTGCGAGACAACCAGAAGCAGAGGGTAAATACAGTACTTTATTGTAGTCTAGCTTTTATGGAAGCTTTAACAATTTACGGACTAGTCGTGGCATTAGCACTTTTATTTGCGAATCCTTTTGTTTAATTTAATCCTAGAAAAGAAATGGTAAAATATATGTAACGTACTTTTTCTTATTTCATTAACTCGGACTTGCTTGCCGTTTGCTTCTTCAATTATATTAAGACTTTACTCCTACAATTACTTATTTCTTGAGACAAAAACCCAGGAAGGACTGATTTAAGATGAGAATTGGCGGATTCGTTCCCTTTCTTCCTTCCCGTCCTGGCTATTCATACAAGAGAAACTTTTTGACTGTTAAGAAAAAAAGCGTTTCCACAAATGAGATATTTCATAATTAATAGGAAACTTAGAACCTAAGATAATTAGGATCTACCTAATAAAAAAGTATCCATAAAAAAATAAGAAATTTTAAAATTCTATTAATTAAGTCATTAATTAAAGATTTAATCTTTTCTATAAAAAATCCTATAAAAAAGGAAATTCCATATTATATATATTTTTTTTATTTAATAAAAGAAATCGACCAAAACAAAAAAGGGTAGGGCGGTGCGAAAAGTGATACAAAAAGAACTCTGTTCTTTGTTAGTCCCCTATCTAAAAAGGAGAGCCTATGAAAAATATAACCGATTCTTTCGTTTCCTTGGGCCACTGGCCATCAGCCAGTAGTTTTGGGTTTTTAATACCGATATTTTGCAACAAATCCAATAAATCTAAGTGTAGTACTTGGTGTATTGATTTTTTTGGAAAGGAGTGTGTGCGAGTTGTGTATTTCAAGAATAGGTTGGATCAACCAACTGCACTTTATTTATTTTATCTTCTTTCTTTTTTTTTTAATGGGATTTTAAATGGGATAAGTAGGAAAAAAGTGCACAATCTCGACAATTACTTCTGAAGAAATTAAGAAATCATATGTAAGAACCATAGCATTTCGTGACTCATTGGTAAATCCACTTTGATTCTCTGTCAACCAATAGTGTGAGATCATTAACTAACATGGTTAAAAGCTAAACTGTTTGAAGTCTAGGCACAACATGGTACTCTTTCTACCACTACTTTAGTAAGTACCGAAATGGTTTAAAAAAATGAAGAATTGGTAATTTATCCGATATAAAACACTCATATCGATAAATTTTAATTATTTGAACCATTTACCAGAAAAATAGGCATCTTGCTTTTTTTATCAATGCCGAATCGACAACCTATGTATAAAAAAGAGAATTTTTTGGATTTGAAAAAAAGGAAATTATTGGAATTTCAAGTTCAATAAAGAAAGAATAAATAAAAAACAACTTTACTGACAATTATAGATTTTTTTGTCTAGTCGAAGAGTCCTCTAATATTTAGGTCTTGTATCAGTTTCATATCTTTGGATACAAACAGAAAAAGAGGAGAGGGTAGGCTCATTACATTACAAAAACACTATGGGAATGCCCATAAAAGGAAATAAATAATTGAGCGTGAGCCAAATGAATCAGAAAGATTCATGTTTGGTTCAGGAAGAGATCATGGAAGTTGTGAAATTAATGGTAAGCTAATCTACTTTCATTAACTGATTTATTAGATAATCGAAAACAGAGGATCTTGAGTACTATTCGAAATTCAGAAGAATTACGTAGAGGGGCTGTTGAGCAGCTCGAAAAGAGCCCGGTCTCGCTTACGAAAAGTGGAAATGGAAGCAGATGAGTATCGACGGAATGGATACTCTGAGATAGAACGAGAAAAAAAAAAAAATTTGATTAATGCCACTTGTGATAGTTTGGAACGATTAGAAAATTACAAAAATGAAACCCTTCATTTTGAACAACAGAGGGCGATTAGTCAGGTCCGACAGCGGGTTTTCAACAAGCCTTACAAGGAGCTTTAGGAACTCTTAATAGTTGTTTGAATAGCGAGTTACATTTTCGCACTATCAGTGCTAATATTGGCATACTCAGATCCATGGAAGAAATAACTGATTAGCCCTTCTACTTTTAGTTTAGGTAGTTTAGATAGTTTAGAGTTTAGGCATTATTTTTTTTCCTTGCTCCACAAAAAGAATAAAAATAGACTAATGGCAACTCTTCGAGCCGACGAAATTAGTAATATTATCCGTGAACGTATTGAACAATATAATAGAAAGTAAAGATTGTGAATACCGGTACCGTACTTCAAGTAGGCGACAGTATTGCTCGTATTCATGGTCTTGATGAAGTGATGGCAGGCAATTAGTAGAATTTGAAGAAGGTACAATAGGAATTGCTCTGAATTTGGAATCAAATAATGTTGGTGTCGTATTAATGGGCGATGGTTTGATGATACAAGAAAGAAGCTCTGTAAAAGCAACAGGAAGAATTGCTCAAATACCCGTGAGTGAGGGTTATTTGGGTCGTGTTATAAATGCTTTGGCTAAACCTATTGATGGGAGAGGGGAAATTTCTGCTTCTGAATCTCGCTTGATTGAATCCCCTGCCCCAGGTATTATTTCGCGCCGTTCCGTATATGAGCCTCTTCAAACAGGGCTTATTGCTATTGATTCGATGATCCCTATAGGACGCGGTCAACGAGAATTGGTGTGGGGACAGACAGACCGGTAAAACAGCAGTAGCTACGGATACGATTCTAAATCAAAAAAGGGCAAAATGTAATATGTGTTTATGTAGCTATTGGTCAAAAAGCATCTTCTGTAGCTCAGGTAGTGACTAGTTTACAGGAACGGGGGGCGATGGAATACACTATTGTGGTAGCGGAAACGGCAGATTCCCCTGCTACATTACAATATCTCGCTCCTTATACAGGAGCGGCTCTGGCTGAATATTTTATGTATCGTAAACGACATACTTCAATAATTTATGATGATCTCTCCAAACAGGCACAAGCTTATCGACAAATGTCTCTTCTATTAAGAAGACCCCCAGGTCGTGAAGCTTATCCGGGAGATGTTTTTTATTTGCATTCACGCCTTTTGGAAAGAGCCGCTAAATCAAGTTCTCCTTTAGGTGAAGGGAGTATGACCGCTTTACCAATAGTTGAGACTCAATCTGGAGATGTTTCAGCTTATATTCCTACTAATGTAATTTCCATTACAGATGGACAAATATTCTTATCCGGCGATCTATTTAATGCTGGAATTCGACCTGCTATTAATGTAGGTATTTCTGTTTCCAAGTAGGATCACAGCTCAAATTAAAGCCATGAAACAAGTAGCCGGCAAATCAAAATTGGAACTAGCTCAATTCGCGGAGTTAGAAGCTTTTTCACAATTTGCTTCTGATCTCGATAAAGCGACTCAGAATCAATTGGCAAGAGGTCAACGATTACGCGAGTTGCTCAAACAATCCCAATCAGACCCTCTTACAGTGGAAGAACAGATAGCTACTATTTATACTGGAACAAATGGATATCTTGATTCATTAGAAATTGGACAGGTAAAAAATTTCTCGTTCAGTTACGTACCTATTTAAAAAGAATAAGCCTGAATTCAGAAATTATATCTTCCACCAAGATATTCACCGAAGAAGCAGAAACCCTTTTGAAGGAAGCTATTCAGAACAGATAGAACTGTTTCTACTTCAGGAACAAACATAAGTTTCTCATTCTTCTTCTTAATTTTAGTACACCTTCGTAGTCTTAGTACGAGTCATTATTCATAAATTTTTTTTGATTCGAGTTATTGAAAATGAGTTTCTTGGCATAGAACTTTTCAAAATAGATCGAAACAAATTGCGTCAATAAGTTTGAACCTATACCAAGGTTTAGAAGACCTCTGTCCTATCCATTAGACAATGGACGCCTTTTCTTAATCTTTTTTTTTTCGGAAAAAATGCGATTACACAGAAAATTCTTTTAGGGAAGAAAAAAAAAAAAAGTGCATATCAAAATTGATGATGCATGTGTAAATGCATGCATAATTATAATAAGGAATATGGAGCGGGTAGCGGGAATCGAACCCACATCGTTAGCTTGGAAGGCTAGGGGTTATAGTCGACGTTGGTTGATCATTTTTAACGTCTCTAATTCAAAACCGAACATGAAATTTTGGTTTCATTCGGCTCCTTTATGGAAGATCGATGTATTCCCAGATCTAAGGCATAAACGTAAAAAAAAAAAAAAAACAGAAAAGTTACGATGTATCAAAACAAAAAGGGCCATCCTAAATCCGAAAGAAAAAAAAAAAAATGAGATCCATAGCATCTATGTCAGCTTTTTGTCTGAATGCACATAAATTGCTTTCTAGATGATCCCTCTACTCTAGAGGAGGAAATTATACCAAATCCATCTAGTCTAGTTACTTCGTTCCTTATTTCCCTCTCTTGGGATCCTTAGGAAAAGAATTTAGTTTCCACCGAGCTGAAATAATATGTCGACAGTTCTAGTAAACCAAAACTACCGTTTTATAGCTATTTGGCTTCAATCTCCCTTTTACAACACAAAAATTGAAGATCTAGTTACGATTGAAATAGACTTTTGTTTCTTCATCCATGGATCCCTTACTCATACTCATGCAATTGGAAGAGTTCATCCAATTCAAAAAAGCTTATGCTTCGCAATTCTATAATCAAATTTTTATTCAATTTCGAATTGAATCTTGGATACAAATCATGAGAATGTATATATTTCCTCAAATATGCTGTGCCTTTGAGAGGTAAAAAATTATAACCCTTTTTAAGAAATAAAGTTTTTGATCAGAATATGAAAAAAAAAAAAACAGAAAGACCCTTAACTATTTAAGTTGTTAATAGAACGAATCACACTTTTTACCACTAAACTATACCGCTACAATTTCATTATTGTATAAATATGGAATCTTTGTCGAATAAAGAAAGGGGCGAGACAATTACAATTAAAATTGCAAGTGTCAGAATCATGAAAATTCGAGCGTTTACGCGTCTTTCTTTCGTACTCAGGACCTTTGGAAAAAATAGGTGAATAGCAAAAAGTTTTTTTTTATTCAAATTTTGAAAAGTTATATTATTATACTTTATTGTTTTGCTTTTGTTTGCTGGGAAGTCATTACTGACAGTTCTGTACAGAAAAGAGTTGGACTTGGACCATAAAAATGATGAACACAGTTCCTTTTTGCAACTTCTCTTTCACCCACCCGATCTTATGAATTCAGGCCAATTGGGTCTTATGTGTTTCTTCTTGAAGAAGAAATGAGTTATATTATAACTATATAATATAGTTATTATATATATATATATATGTGCTTAATATCTGCTATTGTTTCATATATGTATGTATTTTTATTCCTTATTCAATTCCAGCTTTTTCCAATTTTTCAGTAAGTAAATTGATTACTATATATAATATTCGATTACTATATATATTATATAGTAATAATATATGATACTTCATTCTATCATAGGAATGGAAATTGCACTTGTTGCTACTCAATAGCAAGTATCTCTAATTGGATATCAGATCATATAAATGAAATCATTTTGATTAATTTGATTGGATCAAAAATCAAAAAAGTAATGTCCCAGCCAGTATTTAATCAGGCCGGGGAATAAAGAACCTTTCTACAAAAGAAATAAAAAAGAAAAGTACTCTTTCTATTGGAGATATCTGTTTTGAGTCAATTATCTAAATGGAGTTTCTGATCAAAAATTTTTGTGTATATCTTCTATATTTTGATTCTATCCTTATAATAAAATTTCTAAAGAAGGAAAACTGGGGTTTTTATCAATCTTTACTTCACGTGTCAAAAAATTCCCAATAGAAAGTTGGGAGAGATGGCTGAGTGGACTAAAGCGGCGGATTGCTAATCCGTTGTACGAGTTATTCGTACCGAGGGTTCGAATCCCTCTCTCTCCGCTCTTTTCTATTGCTTGAGGCTTTTTAATTCGAAAAAAAAAAAGATTTTTATCCTTTTTTTTTATCTTTTATCATAATTAAATCTATGGAATAGATAAAAAAATAAAAATAAGAAAAATTTCAGAAAAAAGACGGAAAAACGAAACTATCTTGCTCTTTCTTATTTTTATTCTTCACGTCCAGGATTACGTCCTGGATCATTAGATAAGAATCCGAATGAAGAGAGAAACAAAGAATATCACTACTGTGTAAACGAAAAGTTTGAGTAAGCATTACACAATCTCAAGATAAGATCATTTTTGTAAAAGAGAGAATAGATTGCCTATTTTTTTTTACCATATACACTATTTTGACATATGACACCTAAAAACGAAAAAAAAAATTCGTCTTATATATCACAATAAGGTCAAAATTTCGATTTATGAATAAAGGGTTCATAATTACATAATGTAATGTAAGATTTATCTGATCTTATCAATTTTTATAATCTTTTATTTATCGAATAAATCCTGAATTTAGGAAAGTAGTAAAGATTTCATCGAAAACTTACAGCAGCTTGCCAAACAAAAGCTAATAGAAAGAAGAGTACAGGTATGACAGGCATAACGTCTACGATTGGGTTGAAAATGGCATAAGCCTCAGGTAATTTGCCGAAGAAAAAACTACTCGAATAAAAGGCAGAGTTAAGACAGATACAGATTAAATTAAAGATATTAAGCATAAGAAAGATTTAGTTCTCGTAGATTAGATAATTTGATTTTGATTGAGTTTTTTATAAGGAAAAAAAATGAAAAAGACAGGTCAAAAATCCTTCTTTTTCTCTAAGCTCTCCCAAATCAAAAATCCTTCCTTCCATTCTCAAATGAGAATACAAGGAATTGTACTTTCATACAATATCTTAATTGAATTATATGTAATGATCAATGAATTTTTTTTTTTATCTACAAGTGTCAAATCCTAGCAACATTATATCCCATTTTGGGGCCATAATTGACAATTGCAATGCCAATATTACTCTTTATTAGTGGCCAATAGAAATCTAAATGGGGCGTGGCCAAGTGGTAAGGCAGCGGGTTTTGGTCCCGTTACTCGGAGGTTCGAATCCTTCCGTCCCAGATCGTTTCCATCAGAAATGCAAAAATGTATCATATTGTACCCAACAATAGATTAATATCTATCAGTACTGTGCTATTTCAGTAAAAATGACCTTTCAAATATCCGTGATTTTTTCAATTATTTTTGGTAAAAATGTTGTATATAATGGATACGAAAAGATCAGACTTCTATGATTCTTATTTTCTCATTCATATTAATTTTCATATGAAAAAAAAAAGTACAATTGGCCGGGATTGGTAAAAATATTTCGATTAAAAGTGTATCACAAAGGAATCAATCGTTCGTATTTTCATAGAAAGAAATAACAAAAAGCAAAAGGTATGTTGCTGTACTTTTATATTACCAGTAATTAAATAATTTTTTTTTCTTTTTTTTCACTTTACTTTGTTATGTTGTGCTCAGTTATGTTGTGCCAATTCAACACAAGTCTTTATTTAGTTTACTTAATTTGATTTGTTTTCTCAACATTCATATTGACAATGGTGTATTGAACAAATATAATTCGATCATAGATAAATAGATCTGTTTATCCCTATTCCATATTTATTTATGGGTTTTATTTTATTTCAAGCAAATGATGGATTTGTCTTACTATCATAGAAGACGTATTTTATGAACCAATTGGGTAGTCCATCAATTTGTATATACATCCCTATTAGCAAAAAAGAATCCGTTGTGGATCCGCCCACCTAATTTGTTGGTATTTTAGCAAATTAAATTTATTAAATATAATTATAATTGATAATTATAATAATAATTGAAATTTAATTGATAATTGATCATCAATTTTTTCCTTTGGTTTGGACTTGTTGTTAGTTCAATGCTTTGACGAGGTCGTGCAGTGCTCAATTTTTTTTTCTTTTTATTTCGATCGTATCTACATAGCAAATTTTCTGGGTTGCTAACTCAACGGTAAGTACTCGGCTTTTTAAGTGCGACTATCATCTTTTACACATTTGGATGAAGTAAGGAATTCGTCCAGACTATTGGTAAGTCTATAAGACCACGACTGATCCTGAAAGGTAATGAATGGAAAAAAATAGCATGTCGTACGTAATACAATGAGAAACTTGTAATTTCTTATTGTAATTTTTTTTAAGTAGAACTTTGAGTTTATCCTTACTGGATCATTACAAAAATATTGTATTTTATTTTTTGGAAGGGGAAAAAAGGAAATTCCCAACATTTCTTGTTTGGTCTAATGAATAAATGGATAGGGGCCTAGGGTAGGGCCCAATTTTTTGTAAAACAAAAAGCAACGAGCTTATGTTCTTAATTTGAATAATTACCCGATCTAATTAGATGTTAAAAATAAATTAGTGCCAGATGTGGTAAAGGGTTCTACTGTAAGTGGACCTTTTTTTTTTTTTTTTATGAATCCTACCTATTATCTATTATGGATTAAAGATGGATGTGTATAAGAAAAAGTATACTGATAAAAGAATTTTCCAAAGTCAAAAGAGCAATCAGGTTGCAAAAAAATAAAGATTTTTACCTCAAAGGTATAAATTAATTGGATCAAAGGAGAGGAAAAAGTCTGTGATTGGACTCCTTCTATCCATGGTATGGGTATATAGTAGGTATATATGTATATTTGTATACTATATAAATTACATGCCCTGTTCTGACCGTATTGCACTATGTATTATTTGATAATCCAAGAAATGCCTCCTACTTCTGGTTCAAGTAGAAATGAAAATAGAAAATTACAGAATATTTAGAAAAAGATAGATCTCGGCAACAACACTTCCTATACCACTTTTCTTTCAGGAGTATATTTATGCACTTGCTCATGATTATGGTTTAAAGGGTTCGATTTTTACGAACCTATGGAAATTGGGGTTATGATAATAAATCTAGTTCAGTACTTGTAAAACATTTAATTACTCGAATGTATCAACAGAATTATTTGATTTATTCTGTTAATGAATCTAACCAAAATCGATTGATTGAGCATAACAATTCTTTTTATTCTCAAATGATATCTGAAGTTTTGCGATCATTGCAGAAATTCCATTCTCTCAGCAATTACTATTTTCCTTCGAGGAAAAAAAAGAATACCAAAATCTCAGACTTTACGATCTATTCATTCAATATTTCCCTTTTTAGAAGACAAATTATCACATTTAAACTATGTGTCAGATATATTAATACCCTATCCCATCCATTTGAAATCTTGGTGCAAATTCTTCAATGCTGGATCCAAGATGTTTCTTCTTTGCATTTATTGCGATTCTTTCTCCACGAACATCATAATGGGAATAGTTTTTTTTTTTTTCCAAAGAAATCCTTTTCAAAAGAAAATAAAAGACTCTTTCGATTCTATATAATTCTTATGTATCTGAATGTGAATTTGTCTTAGTGTTTCTTCGTAAACAATCCTCTTATTTACAATCAAAATCCTATGGAATCTTTCTTGAGCGAACACATTTCTATGGAAAAATGGAACATCTTATAGTAGTGTGTCATAATTATTGTCAGAAGGCCTTTTGGGTCTTCAAGGATCCTTTTATGCATTATGTTCGATATCAAGGAAAAGCAATTCTGGCATCAAAAGGATCTTATCTTTTGATGAAGAAATGGAGATGTCATCTTGTCAATTTCTGGCAATATTATTTTCATTTTTGGGCTCAGCCTTACAGAATTTCAATAAACCAATTAGGAAATCATTCCTTCTATTTTCTCGGTTATCTTTCAAGTGTATTAAAAAATACTTCGTCTGTAAGGAATCAAATGCTAGAGAATTCCTTTTTAATAGATACTATTACTAATAAATTGGATACCATAGTCCCAGTTCTTCCTCTTATTGGATCTTTGTCTAAAGCTAAATTTTGTACCGTATCCGGGCATCCTAGTAGTAAGCCAATCTGGACGGATTTATCGGATTCTGATATTATTGATAGATTTGGTCGGATATGTAGAAATCTTTCTCATTATTATAGTGGATCCTCAAAAAAACAGAGCTTATATCGAATAAGGTATATACTTCGACTTTCTTGTGCTAGAACTTTAGCTCGTAAACATAAAAGTACAGTACGTGCTTTTTTGCAAAGATTAGGTTCGGAATTATTAGAAGAATTCTTTACAGAAGAAGAAGGAGTTGTTTTTTTGATTTCCCAAAAGAACAAAACCTCTTTTCCTCTCTATAGGTCACATAGAGAACGCATTTGGTATTTGGATATTATCCATATTAATGAATTGGTGAATTCATTTATGATGGGGCGATAAGCCCCTATAAAATAAGAAATATAAATTTTTTCTAATGTCTAATAAATAGACGACAAATTCATTAATTTTCATTCTGAAATGCTCATCTAGTAGTGTAGTGATTGAATCAACTGAGTATTCAAAATTTTTAGACAAACTTCTAGGGATAGAAGTTTGTTTTATCTGTATACATAGGTAAAGTCGTGTGCAATGAAAAATGCAAGCACGATTTGGGAGAGATAATTTTCTCTATTGTAACAAATAAAATTATCTACTCCATCCGACTAGTTCAGGTTCGAATCCCGGGCAACCCATCGAAAAAATAAAAAAAAAAATATTTATTTTTAACCCATTTCATTTATAAATTGTTTTAGTGATTTAGTCAGGTAGATATATATCTGTTGGGATTGGTTGACATTGACATATATACGCCATGTTATACTGTTAAATAACAAGCCTTTCATTAACTATCTCTCTCTGGTTATAGTTAATATATGTGTGTAGAGTCTTGAAAATTGAATAAACCAAGATCTTACCATGACTGCAATTTTAGAGAGACATGGCACACAAGCCTATGGGGTCCTTCTGCAACTGGATAACTAGCACTGAAAACCGTCTTTACATCGGATGGTTTGGTGTTTTGATGATCCCTACCTTATTGACCGCAACTTCTGTATTTATTATCGCATTCATTGCTGCTCCTCCAGTAGATATTGATGGTATTCGTGAACCTGTATCTGGGTCTTTACTTTATGGAAACAATATTATCTCTGGTGCCATTATTCCGACTTCTGCAGCTATAGGTTTGCATTTCTACCCGATATAGGAAGCAGCATCTGTTGATGAATGGTTATACAATGGCGGTCCTTATGAGTTAATTGTTCTACACTTCTTACTTGGTGTAGCTTGTTACATGGGTCGTGAGTGGGAACTTAGTTTCCGTCTGGGTATGCGTCCTTGGATTGCTGTTGCATATTCAGCTCCTGTTGCAGCTGCTACTGCTGTTTTCTTGATCTACCCTATCGGTCAAGGAAGTTTTTCTGATGGTATGCCTTTAGGAATATCTGGTACTTTCAACTTCATGATTGTATTCCAGGCGGAGCACAACATCCTTATGCATCCATTTCACATGTTAGGAGTAGCTGGTGTATTCGGCGGTTCCTATTCAGTGCTATGCATGGTTCCTTGGTAACCTCTAGTTTGATCAGAAACCACAGAAAACGAATCTGCTAATGAAGGTTACAGATTCGGGCAAGAGGAAAAACTTATAATATCGTAGCCGCTCATGGTTATTTTGGCCGATTGATCTTCCAATATGCTAGTTTCAACAATTCTCGTTCTCTACATTTCTTCTTGGCTGCTTGGCCTGTAGTAGGTATCTGGTTCACCGCTTTAGGTATTAGTACTATGGCTTTCAACCTAAATGGTTTCAATTTCAACCAATCTGTAGTTGACAGTCAGGGTCGTGTTATTAACACTTGGGCTGATATTATCAACCGTGCTAACCTTGGTATGGAAGTAATGCATGAACGTAATGCTCACAACTTCCCTCTAGACCTAGCTGCTGTAGAAGCTCCATCTACAAATGGATAAGACTTCTGTTTTAGTTTTAATGTAGTATATACAAATTGTTGAAGAGCAATATAAAACTTCTTTCTAAAAAGAAGTTTTATATTGCTCTTTTTTCTTTTGTTTGGATTAATTGCGTGCCACAGTTAACCCCCTTTTTTTACATTTTTAAGATTGGCATTCTATGTCCATCCAATATCTCGATCTAAGTATGAAGGTAAGAAAAAATTCAATAATGAATGATGAATGGAAAAAAGAGAAAATCCCTTAGCTAGATAAGGAAGGGGCGGATGTAGCCAAGTGGATCAAGGCAGTGGATTGTGAATCCACCATGCGCGGGTTCAATTCCCGTCGTTCGCCCATCACATTATTTCAAATTCCAAAAATAAAATTCTATTTTCAATATTCCTATTTATTTACGGCGACGAAGAATAAAACTATCACTATATTTTTTCCTTTTCCTACTTCTTCTTCCAAGCGCAGGATAACCCCAAGGGGTTGTGGGTTTTTTTCTACCAATTGGGGCTTTCCCTTCACCGCCCCCATGGGGATGGTCTACAGGGTTCATAACCACTCCTCTTACTACAGGACGCTTACCTAACCAACACTTAGATCCGGCTCTACCCAAACTTTTTTGGTTTGCCCCAACATTACCCACTTGCCCGACTGTTGCTAAGCAGTTTTTGGATATCAAACGGACCTCCCAGATGGTAATCTTAATGTAGCCGATTTACCCTCTTTTGCAATCAGTTTCTTCAGCACCTGCTGCTCTAGCTAATTGTCCACCCTTTCCAGGTGTGATTTCTATGTTATGTATGGCCGTGCCTAAGGGCATATCGGTTGAAGTAGATTCTTCTTTTTTATCAATAAAAACCCCTTCCCAAACTGTACAAGCTTCTTCCAAAGCATACGGCTTTCTAGATGTATATGATGATATCTATACAGATGGATCTTATATAAATCCTATGATGAAGTACC
>JAFKAK010000594.1:0-18127 GCA_019914995.1 Acanthochlamys bracteata
AACTAGCAGAGAGATGTTAGGTATTGTTTATTATTGTGTAAATTTCTATAATATCTACGGTTATCTTTTCAGCACACGATAATTTAGAACAGACTTCATTCACTCCAGTGAAATTGTTTCTTAAAAATTATTTATTTAAAATTATCTATTCGGCTCATGAAAATAGGGTTATGGATATCGTGGATGATTCATCAAGTGGTCCATACTTTCTACGGGAATCAGGTATATCAGTTATATAGCAGCAGTAGTAGTGGTGTAGTGGAGTGTTCTGATTCATGTAATTTCATTCTAACTGTTTTGTTCTACAGTAACAGGGCCAGAAGCTGAAAACAGCAAGGCACCTTAGGAAGGAGTACTTCTCCCAGTGACAAATGATATTGTTTAAGCACATTCCATACCATGCAATATTAACACCTATCTGCTTTATCTTTCACTAATCAGGTTCACAAGAACAGTCAAAAAGAATAGAAGTATCTTCAAAAATCATAGCAGATGCAGAAGAAATCATATTACAAGATAGAATTACTTTACAAACTCAGCAGAGTACATGGACATAGATTGACTAGCTGATTTTAGTCTCTAACATTTAACTTAGCAGTAATTAATGACATTTGTAGCAAGTACATCTCTTTTTATAATCTCTCTTTCAGTAGACCTTCATTCTTTGAAGTTCAATTCAAGTATTATATTTTTTGTATAGAATCATGGAATTTGCTGGTATTATTTTAATTTACGTATCTCTGAGTATATCCTAGAGCCTGGCTAGATGTACACCAGTAGTATGAATCGGAGTACTTACAAGGGCTAACTGGCAAAGGATGCTAAGTTTCTCTTGCTAAAGTTGGGGCATGTTATGCTGCTTGATTGTATCCATGAATTTTGATGGGTAGGTTTAGGATTGTTTATGATGTTTCTTTTGTAAAATAGAAGGTATTTTATTTTTTTTTTTTTTGAAAAGCAGAGTTTTATTTTGCTTTAAAAAATAATAAAAATATGCAAAAAAAAAATCTCACTTAGTAAATTTTTACATTTTTTAAAATTTTTTAAAAAAATTTTTTATATATTTATAAAATATGTGACTGAAATGTAAAATAGAAAAGAGATTAAGAAGAAAAATTGATAGCTATTTTTGAAACAGAACAAGCCTAAAGCTTTTTGTACTCCGATTCTGCTGGAACAACCTAGAAAGCAGATGAACAGATACACAATTCTGATTTTATAGGATGCAAAAATACAGAGAAGTTAAACGAAGGAAAAGATGAAGCTAAAGCGGTCTTGAATGCATTCAGGACATAAGATGTCAAACTTCATGAATTCAATACACTTTGTGAGTGGTTGTAAATGTTTATCACATGCGATAAAGCAGAATCAAGGTGAAGTTCAAGTGAGCAGAGAGTAATACTGCCCAAATTCTGGTTTTTCTTCTCTTGGTTGATCAAAGAAACAAGTACTTCAACCACCTGAATCATTCTGCAACAGAAGATCATATCAACTGATTCAGTAGCAGAGTCATATTGAATAAAATTCATCGGAAATATAATAATAAATAGATAGCTCAACCAGAAAATAATATCTGTAGGTTTTAAAGGGGATGTTGGAAGTGTTTATAAAATAAAACTTTTGAAATAAAAAACACTTTGAATTTTTTTAAAAAGTTAGTTGACTTTTCCCACAACCTAAAATAACACATAAAAACTTTTAAGACATAAATTTTCTGTAAATTTCAAAATTAAAAAAATCCATGAATACCTATAGAAAATTTATTTAAAAAAAACCAAGTACTTATTTGGAATGTAAGGCACTTCAAAAGCAACCCAAATGTCCTTAAACATACTATATAAAATTTGAAGCATTTGAAAGTTAGAAATTTTTAAAACAAAAATATTTTATCTTTTATAATAAAGTTTTATATTTTTATCTAAAAAACAATAATAATATATAATAAAAAAATCTTACTATATATTTTTTATATTTTTCCTAAATTTTAATAAATTTTAATTAATAAAAATATATTAAAAAATATAAAATAAAATTGAAAGTTGCATTTAATATTAATGCCATAAGTACTTAAGAATTTCTTTTACGTTTTTGCATATATTCTAAATATCTAAAAATTTATTAAAAAAATAAAAAATATAAAATTTATATAATAAAAATATTTTATTATATATTTTATTATTTTAAAAAAAAATAAATTTTATTTTTAACAAATAAAACTATTTTTATTTTAAAAAAATTATTTTATAAGTATTTTCAGCACCCCTTTAAAAACATAACAACAAACGTTACAATGCCGCATCCTCAACAATAACTGTGGCAACACGTTTCAAACCAAATTACTTATGACCTATTATTCTAATAATAGATTTAGAAACATTTGAAATTATTTATAAAGTGTAATTTTTTAGAATAAAAGATAATTTTCTAAAGTAATTTGATTTTTATCTTAAATTTAATAAAAATATACATATAATTTTACTACGCACAATTTTTATATTTAAAAAGTTTTAAATTTTTTATTAAATATTATAAAAAATTTATTTAAAAATGTAAATGTTTATTTAAAATGATAAATCATTCAAAATGTAAAGCGTTCACTTAGATAGTGTGTTTTGGATTGAGGGTAAGAAAGTAACAGAAGGTAAGAAGATCATTATTCTCATTCTCTTGTTTGGTAATTTTACAAAGAGTAACGAAGAGCAAATTATTCTGTACTCACAAGTGAGAGTATTCTACGTCACACCTCATATTTAGGGTATAACTTAGAATGAAATAAATAAATGTGTTAAACACATGGCTTTCTAGGTATATATCGTCTTGCAGCAGCACTTTCATTGTCGCCGGCTTTCTGTCCGACAGGCAAGAAGGAGATAAGTATTAACAGTGAGTTCTTCGCGTTCGATGCGGTTTGGCGAACCATGAGTCTGCCAATGTCTTTTCCAGCAGACCTTGCAGACTCGAGCATCAGCGCCACGCTCGCAAGCACCGAGGTTTCCGGCTACCGCTGATGAGTTTAAAGTTCCACTGCATTCAGGGTGCCATTTTCAGACGTTCGAGCGTTGCCGGCGTTGAAGTGAACGGAAGTGCCAATAGCTTTGTTTGGCTGCTTTGCCAGAGAGCCTTGGGAACAGAGCGGTTCCATACCTAGAGACAAACTGTTCATGGTACCTGTTATGTTGCGAAAGCTTCGCAAGCTAGCCGGCGGCGAGCGGTAAGTCACCGAGAGGGCAAGAACAACGCCAGAAAGAATGAGGCGCGAGTAAAGTAGGCGCATTAGGGCTATAGGAAAGAAAGCGAACAAAGACACTGCTTCTGGTGAGGAAAAAAAGATAGTTTTGTTCCTTCCAGCACTACGAAAATAGATTTCTTGTTCTTTCATGGAATGACTCTTACAATGATGTGTTGTTGCGGGTAGTGAATTTTTTTCATCATAGCCGCCGGCCATGGTGAACTTTATTATTACATAAAGATAACGACTTGCAAGATTAAGGGAAGAAAATACATGCTTAGGACAGATTAAACATTTCTCAAATATTTATCTAAATTTATTCGTCATTTCACTTTCCAGCAAACAGAAATAAAATTCATTCTTAATTACTCTTACTAATATATCCAAATAAGAATAAAAATAATTATTATTCTTATTTTTATTACTCTACTGTATATTACTTTTATTTTTATTTATCTTATTCTTATTTATTACACTTTATTCTACAGTTAGTTAGACGATAGAAGAGTATGACAAATAACATGACGCTATATAATAATACAACTTACATCAGCAAATGATAGTCAGCTTACTCCTGCTGTTTTTTCTAGAACAATATCAATTAATTATAATGATAATAGAGTCTTAAAATTGGTTGCATTTATTAACACGTATGATTATTTATATAAAATAGTTTTCATTGAAATTACTCCCTCAAGCATGAGATAATTATCAGATAATGGAGATTCAGTTATGAGCAATTAATCTATTAATCTGGATATATTTTCAATAAAGCAGAGATGTTGAAGATAAGACGGCGGCCCCAACGTCAGCTAATTATCTTGGAATTTAATGAAGAATTATTGTACTCAAAGTCTACTGTATACCTAGTCTTGTTTTTTTAAATAAGAATATTTTAGTATTTACCAGTAGTTTTATTGTTATTAATTAGCATATACAGTAATTTGTTAGTCAGTATCCACTAGAAAATACCATAGTTTCCTTAACACATACTTACTTTGTTCTATTGTTTATTTTCTCTTACACATAGAAATATAGAAAATAAAGCTCCCTGTTTTTCTATAGCATGAATTGTGTACTTTAAATATTCATAATTAAGTTTTATAAAATAAAAAATAAAATAATTTTTTAAAAAAATAAAAATAAAGTTTAATATTTATATTTTAATAATTTTTAAAAATAATAAAAATTAAAAATATAATTATATTAAAAATATTGTATAAATAAAAGTGAAGTAAAATTTGATACGTAAAATAAAATTTTACATTTTTATATAATTAAAATATATAATCGTTAAATTAAAGATTAAATTAAAAAAGAATTAAAGACATGTAGGCTTGCGCCTTACCCCAGAGCAGTGAAAATCAACAATCTCAGGTTCAATTCAACTGAAGCCCCCTCCGTCCTTCCAGGTGAACGATCATCATCTGTTCTCATTCACCTGCTCCACGCTGCTCTCATTTCTGTTGTATATCTCTTACAGCGCTTCATTTATCGGCTCAATATTATTTCAGTAAGGAAAATAAATGATTTGAGAAAGTAAAATTGAAAAAATAAAGATAAAGCTACAAAAGAAAATATATAGCCTCTACAGCAATTTTGGAGTCAGTTAAATTCTATCTACCGGATACCTCTTAAACAGAAATCTGGATAATGTAGATACATAACTGTGTGAAACTCAAAGAAGCCAAGTACCTACCAGATTGGCTGGATTGCTATATAATAACAAATTATATTGACAAAATGTTGATAGTAGATTTCAGACGTTTAAAATATTTATAAAATAAAAATTTTTTTTTTTATCTTTATTATTTTGAAATAAATTTTTATTTTATTTAAAAGAATTAATATATAGAAATAAAAAGCCTTTTATTTTTATTTTTAAAAAATAATAATAATATATAAAAAAAATTTTTTTATATAAATTTTTAAAATTTTTAATAAGTTTTTTAAATATATATATAAAATATATATTAAAAAAAAATAAAATTAATTTCGTTAAAAAGAAAAACAAACGCACCCATCGGCATCATGTGGCAAGAGTCTCTTGAACAACTGAGGTAGCTCCCGCTGCCTCTGCATTTTGCTCCTCCTACATGAAGTGCGTATATGGTATCTCCTGGGCATTCTATGTCAGTTAGGATTTGTTCTTTTTGTTAAAGAGAATTAATATCTTTTAATATCAAAATATTTTAAAATAATTTTATATGTCTTTTAATAATTTATTATCGGTAATTTATTTTTAAAGATCACTTTCAAAAATGCTTCAAAATAAAAATAACGCACCTTCAGTATCGCCATTCGATTTCTTCTTCTAAATCTTCATCGTCGTCGTTATTTGTTTATAGTAGCAGTGCTTGTGGAGGAGGAAGGAGACCTTGGGAAGGATGGTGCAGGAGGTAGCATTTAAGGAGTTAAATTTTTTGGGGCATGGGAGTTGTTTGCGGCTTTTGCCTCAGCAAAGGTCCTAAACACAATTGAATTCCTTAGTGGCATAGCCCCACATGTGATGTGATCTTGTAAATAAAAACAGCACTGAAGACCACTGAGCGATTCTCTTCAGCAATAAGCCAAAATTTAAAATTTCAAACTGCCTCTCTCTCGCAATAGAAAGAAATCTGGGCAATGTCTGCCGCCACCGGCAAAATACAGCAAGCAATGGAGAAGAAGACAACAGCCAAAGAACGTGGGGAGATCTGTAGTGATGGATTCGTCTATAAAACGGCACTGCCACTGTCATTGAACCCATTTTGAAGCGGACGCCAGCCATTGGAAATCACTTATTCCGGACTGACACCGAATTACCGCCAGCTCAAGCGTGGGCACATAGGAAGCAGTTCCTTACTCTCTCTCCTTGACCGGTACAAAACCGAGCTTGCACAATGGGAGAATCTCTCTCTCTTCTTGTTTATTATTTACTATCTTCTTCTCTTACACCAAATCTCTGGTAGTTCTGTTTCAACGCCATGCGACGACGTGTTCACCCCTTTGCGTTGGACAAAATTTGAAACTTCTTCACTGAGGAAAACTGAGCAACTGTATTGACCTTGTTTTATGAGTATGAATTTTGTGAATCTCGGAGTTAGGGTGGGATTGCTAGAGCAGTTGGACCTGGAATTTTAAGCAAGGGTTGTGAGGAGCAGAGTGTTTGAAGTAGTCTTGATTTCATTAGAGCCAGTTGAAAATACAGAAATTTAGGAGTTACAAAGCTGAACTGGGGCAAGTCACAACTCTGTGATAGGGTTGCAGGTTGATTTTGAAATGAAGCTCTTTGATACTTTACGCTCCTTACAGATGAATAGATGATCACTCAATTACATGTTAGTTGTTAGATTTCATAGCCCCTCTGATTTGAACTGCTAAAATTGGAAGGGTTAAAATACTCCCGCCACTTCATTCTGATGAGAATTTAGGTATAAGTAGTTCATAAATTTGCTTTTCTTGGACTAGTTGAAACATCATGAATTGGTGTTTCTTTTATTCAGTTGAAATTATATCTACACTGAGTGACAAGAAGAAATAAATTTTAAAATCTATTCAAACAAAGGTTTTGAAAGGTTTCACCATAAATTAAGTCAGAATAGTTGCAATTTGGGAATGACAAGCACTTATTTCAAGTGGAATAGAATTTTCTCTTAGTGGATACTGTAGTTACATATAAGTTGAGTTCTGGGAAATTCGGTTATGGCTACAGTATTAGGACCTTCCACAAAATCATTCAGAGGCTTGGTAGCAGGTTTTAAAATTCACAAATAATTCTGTAGCCAGCTCCTTGAGTGACTCTGATTCAGCTACTACTTAAACTAGAAGGGATGGCACTACCTTTCACTGGAAACAGCCTGGGTACAGTTGTGTTATAGTGAAACCTCCCCAACTATTTCAAATTAGTCTCAAACTAAATATTTTGCGATCAATTGGTTGGCACTACCATATCTAATCATTTCTAACTCTAAATCTTTCTATATTTATTTTAATTTATTAGATTCTTCATTAGTAGTGGTTATTTTCAGTAGAGCGCAGGATAATGTGCTAGGTTTCTTAACAAACAGTATTTTTGGCTCAGTGGCAGGCAGAGGCTCAGGAGGTGGAGTGCTGCAGAGACTCATAGGGCTTTGCAATTATGTAGATTCAATTTGTAGTGTGGAGGAGGAAACATGGCACATGCTTTCTCAATTATAGTTGAGGAAGCCTAAATCTCTTATCACCTCTTTTGTCTAATTAGTTTAATGTATTTGTATGTTAGAAAAAACTGAAAGTGTATGTAGAAATGTACTTAGGGTGTGTGGCAGCCCTTAGCGGTTGCAGTTAAGTGTGCATTATATGTGTGTATCATGATGCCATTTGACCTGGAATGTAGCTTACCCAGCATTGTATCCAGTCGACTAGGTATAAATATATTCTTTCACATGTACAATCTGTTTTTTACTAGCCTTCTTGGCTGAGGTGGAAGAGTATTGGGGTGGACTGCTGGTTATCTGATTTACTAAACATAAAGTGGACTGGCTATCCACATACAGTAGTCGTTATGTACTGATATAGATACTTCGAGGACTTGCTTGACATAATTCTGCAGCAAGCGACATTCTTTCTTAGAGGCTTTTCTGCGTGCCATAATAAGCTGTTACTTTTAAAGTATCCTTTGTACTTCCACACTCTCTTAGGCACCCACAAGTTCTGGAACTTTTGTAAGCTGTATTTACAACTCTTGTTAGAAGGCAAGTACTCTGTGAGCATGGATAACATAATTAGCACGTTAGTAGGTTTAAACGCCGTAGCAAATTTTATACACTAACAAGTGTATTTTGGAGATAGTTTTGATGCAGGTGATATAATTGTTCTTCGTTTGCATTATTTGCAGAGAGCTAGGATATCAGAATAAGGCTTGTTAACCATCAGCTAGCCTTAGGTATATGTGATTCTCTACTGTTTCTAAGTCTTTTGGTGAAATAAGCTGTAGATATGTGTCATAAATTACCTGAGGTTCTATTTCTAGTCTTTTGAACCACTCCTTGCTTTAAACAGATCTCTACCACCTCTCTATAAATCATTAGTACAGAATTTTTAATGGAAAAAAATGTAATGTTATCTTATTTCAGGTTCTATACTGCTGTTGAGCTGTTCTTATTTAGAGTTTTAGGTGAATTTTAAAAAAGTGAGTTCAAAATAAGTTTAATTTTGGGATTACTTATTGTGTGATTGAGTTTGACGGCTGAAGATTTAGTAAAAAATGGGTGGTTTACGGAATATCTTAAAGCAACCGACCTCAAGTGAGCAATGCTAATTGCCAGCGTTGCGTTTTGATTGGTAAGCTCTCGATGCTTCTGCCTGCATTGTAAGTTTAACGAAGGATGTTAGGTGATGTTAAGATTTGTTATAAAGGTAGAATAGTTTTTTCTTAAAACTTGTAAAAACATAAATCCTACCAGTAATAATTTCTTGGCCATTTGGGTTTAAAAAAAGGGCCCCGGCCATCCGGCGACGTGATGCGGACTGTCCTCCAAATTCTTTCCGGGTAGTAAAAATTACAAACATGTTGGGTAGCTGATTCTGTTTTTTTCTGCAAGTTTTTGTGATCAGTGTCGGAAAAATTCCCATTATTAAAACCTTTCCCGGGGGAAACGGGGTTTTATCAAATCTTAACAAGCTCCTTTATTTTTTTTTAAAAATCAACTATCCTTTTTAATCCCAAATGTCTGAAACACGTTAAATGCTTTGGTGTTTTCTCTCTCCCCTCCCTCTTTTAAAACTGATATCTCTCTTAAAAACTGATCTCAAATGTTTTTTGGGCCCCTATAAAAAAAAGGTAAACAAATACTAAAATTATCTCATTGATTACATCAGAGAAGTGTCAAATATCTTTTTTAGTTTAAAAAACAAATTCCCCAATTTTTTCCCTAATCGGGAGCAGGACACATTTTCAATGGGGATAAAAAAAAAAATTACGGAAGGGAAAGGAAAAACTAATGGGCATTAGTTATTTACAACAGCTTTTACCATTTGACCCTTTTTTTCCAGTGTTAAGCGCGTAATTCTGAAATCTCTCCCGGCTGTTTTCTATCAATGTAAAAAACCACAAGGATCACAACTAAAAAGGGTTTGGGGAAGATTTGCAGGGAGTTAGGAAAGGCAGCCTCCTTGGGGTTCTCCCCTTAAAACCCCTGAAGAATAAAACAAAACCCCAACTTTTAAATTTGTTATATGGAAAAAGTGTCAACAGGAAAATCGAAAAAACCATAACCTCCCAGAACAGGCAGGCAATAGTCTAAATGATGAAGGGGGCCCAAATCCCCTAGTTCAGAAAATCACCCTTCTCTTTCAAAGTCAAAAAGCGGGAAGTTCATGATCCTAAAATAAACATTTTCCCAATAAAAAAGTATGAATGGACATATAGTATTTTTTTCAGGGGGATATGACTGTTTAGTCTAAAACGATATCCTCTAACCTCTACTTTTTATGCATAATTGGGGCATGGCGTTTTGGGGGAATAAAAAAAAAATAACTCAAGCTTTAGGAGGGAAAAAGCAGGACATTTGGGTTTTCCCTCCCAAAACCCCAGTCCGAATAAGTTCTTGAGGCATGATCTGTATCTCATATATTGTTTGGAAGGGGGTAGGGGGGAAATAACCCTTAACCAGCCTTTTCGATAAACAAAAAAGCAATATCTGCAATCTAAAGGGATGGGGTTCCCTACTTTTTCCCTTACGGGAAAAGCAATTTCAAATTTTCATGTAAAAAGTTGGTAAAGTAAAAATGAAAATCCTACAAGCGGGAAATTTTCAGTGAGGGGTGAAAAGGGCTTTCCCACCCCAGGTCCCAAAAAAGAAACCATTTTGATTTCCTAAAAAAAGCATAAATTTTTATACTAATATTCATTAAAAACCCTAAGTATCAGCTCAACAAATGGACTAATAAACATGGCGAAGGTTTTATGATTTTCTGATTGTGGGCCCCAATTTTCAAAAATTTAGAAAAGTCTTAAAGAACCTCTAAAATAAAGCGCAATTTCTTTATCAAAAATCAAACCAAGACAACAGATAAACCCTTTTAAACCCAATATCAATTAAAAATTTGAAAAATATAATCCAAAAATTTTTAGAACATATTCATATTTTACAAACTTGCTGGAAAATTAAATTAAAAAACATTTATGAAAAAAACAGTACATATGAGACAGAATACTCCCCCAAAAAATGGACTCAGTTCCCTCTTGCATTTAAAACCCCTAGACAAAAAAAAAACAAAATATAACTAATACTTAATAATTAATCCTAACAACATTAAAACTCCCAGGCCCCCGGGTGTTGGGGCAAAAAACTTTATCAATAAACTTCCTTTGTGCCAAAAAAGATATACAAAAAATAAACAAAAAACCCTTTATTTGCCCGACATGGCCCCTCCCCTTTTATATCTACTCGTCAATGATTTGTTCCCCCCCATAGTCAGATAAACAAATTGCGCTAAAAAAATTTTGCAGACCGTTTACAGTCCCGCTTGAGATATCAGATAAGAACTCATGGGTATATCAGTTTTTTAAAATTCGTAAAAACATTTTTGACCCATTAACTCAATGCCCCTTTTTTGCAAAAAAAAAATGTTTCCCCACTTAAAGTTTTGGGGACTTGTTGCTGTTTAAGTAATCAAATTACTTGGACATTTTTTTAGTTTTTCTGCAGGTCTAAAGACTATTTTTTTTTCTAACTAAATTTTTTTACAAAAAAAAAAAGCAAAAGGTTTTCATTCACTCAGTAACCTCACCCCGATTTCTTTAATGAGGCACATGACTCCAAAAGAAAGTTAAAACATTGATTAAAAAAATAGCTACAATCTGCAAAATCTGACTAGAAATTTATTTCATACCAATTTCAGCTGTAATGTTTTGGGTGTAGTCATAAAAATTTAAAATTTTTTCCCGGACTTTGTCTGTCCATCTAGTAAACAAAGCATTTAAAAACCTGTTAAAAAAAGTGGGATCCCAAATGTTTAACATTTTTCCCAATTATATGAAAAATTGAACTTGGAAAAGGGTATCTATTCTCGAAAGGAATCCCAAGGCTCAGATCCTGACAAAGCGGGGTTTTAGCAAAAACCCAAAAAAATTTTTACTTCATCTACATAAAAAAAAAATTCTAATTTTTATCAAATAGCAGGGAAAAAAACTCTGAAAAAACAAACAACTTCAACTACTAAAATTTTACTAACATACATTTTGGGCATGTATGAACTTGAATGGAAGAATAGCCATTAAAAATTCTTTTCCAACTCAACTAAAAAAAACAATCTAAGGGAGCCCGGGAAAATTTTTTATTTATCTATATTTTGGTCAATGTATGGGATGTTTTTTCCCTTTAAATGGCAGGGAGCAAAGCAAAAAGAAAGGTGCCCCGGTAGTAACAAATTATAAAATTTGCAACTATGGGTAAAAGTGCCAAGATAAAAACGGAACACTTTTACCAATCAAAGGGGAAAACAAGATTTTTCTCTTCCTCTACCCTCTCTTTTATCTTCTGGAATAGCTTTGCAACCTATAAAAAAAAAAAATATCTCATTAAAACAGGCCTGTTGCCCAAAAACAAAAGTTAATTCACCTTAGCACTAAAAAACTGGGAAAATTAAACTGATAAACCCAAAATTTTTGGGGGAAACATAAGACTTGGTATGTTGGTGTCAAAAAAAAACCAGGGGAATACAAAAACATTCATAAAACCAAGTCAATAATTTTTTCAGTCATCACTTCAGAAAAACCATAAGTGGATTTTGAGACATGTTTTAAAAATTTGTTACATTGTAATTGTCCCTTCTTGTAAAAGATAAGTGAGACAAACTCTCCGAAAGCAGGCTCAAATGAGTTAAAAAAACCCCTTTTCCCTGTATTTATTACAATATAAACAGAAAGTTTTGCAATTTAAGCTGAAAAGTGGTTCTGTTCAGGCAACGGCACTTTGACAGATTTCTAGGAAAGTAACACTAGTTTTCCACTTTCAGGGGAACCTTTTTAAACAATGAATGTGCTTGGAAACCATTTGGGCCTTTTGAGTATCTGGGGTTGGGCTACCCAAGTTGGATTTGGTAAAAAAAACTCAACTTAAAGCACCCTAAAACCTTTTTTAAAAAAGGGTTAGAAAGTTTCTGAGCTAATGCTTTGCTGCGATTTTTTTTCCCAGTTCCGGTGGCCCCGTGAAGAAAAATGTCCTTTTTGAGTTGGGTGTTTACAACTTAAAAAGGCAAACCCAATTTGGGTTTCCGGCTAGAGTTGCCCAAATAAGAAATGATAGTAACCCAAAAAAGGGGAAGCAAGGCAAAATGGAAGGCTAATCCACCATGAGCTAGGGTTCTCAAGTACAGGACCAAAAGCTCTTTTTTAAAAAATTCAAATTTTGGGGAATTTGAAAAGTCAAGTTAGATGCCTTTTTATGAATTAACATAAACATAACATCTCATATGAATAAAAAAAATTTGGAAGAAAAACTAGGGGAATACCCCAACGAAAAAGCTTCATCATCACTGGACTTCTTAATTGAACAAAACTTATCATCAAAGGTTAAAACAAAATTAAAAAATCATCTTAAATAACCAAAATCATCTTTCCCCCCGAAATTATAAAAATTTCCAAAGATTACCACAAGCAAAATTCTTTTATAAAAAAGTGGCTGGCAATAGACAACCCAGGTTATTCTCACCGGTTCCATGGGGAAACAAGACCAGGATTTAAAACTCTGTCAGTAAACAGCAAGGCACTAGCAGCATATGCAGTAAAAACGCTAGAGGGCCCAAATTTTATATATTAAGCTCAGAAAGGGTTTTTTTATTATTGATGACATTTGAAGGTTTTAAAGGGTGAATCACAGGGCTTAAAATGCCTTAAACCCCACAATCAAATCAAATTCTTGGAGGGAAAAAACCCTTTTATTAAAACTGGGATATCATCTCATTTAATCTTTACCTGGGCCTTCTTACTAAAACTGGAAAAAGGGATTAAGACAAAGGGTTTTCCCAAAAAAACTAAACTGAAGAGAATTTGTGGTTTTTAAGGAAAATAACCAATTGAGGGATTGTGACAACAAAATTGGAATCATAGACGTAAAACAACTTTTTAAAGGGGTCAAAAATCATGTCAATGTACATTAAAAAAAGGATGAGATGTAAAAAAATTGGTTAAACTTCTTTTATTTATGAAAAAATGACAGGAAAAACTTTTTTTAAAAAAGGGTGAACTACTCAAACCAAATAAAACTCTGAGGAGACAAAAAAATGAGATTAAAAAATTTGGTTTAAACCCCTAAAAATGAATGACAAATGACAGGAAAAACTTTTTAAAAAAATTTAAAATACCCAAAAAAAAAATAAAACTCCCAAAGGGAAAAAAAAAATTATGCAAATGTTAAAACAATGTTGGGAATTACAAGCATCAGTTACAAATAATGGGTGTCAAATAAAAAAGGGTTTAATAAAATTCCAACATAAAACTGTTATCTAAAAGGATTTTTTCCCTTTTATTTTTATACAGAAAAAAAAGGAAAGAAAAATATGCATAGGAGGACTTTTGGGGGGCATAATTATTTGGGGGGGGAGGGAAAAAAAAGTTGTATACACCAATTTTGCAAAGTTGGCCTTTCCTGGGAAAACCCTGAACAACAAGGGCTGACCTGCCAAAACAAAAAAAATCCGGTTTTTCCCCCATTCAGCTGAAATAACAACAAATGTATTATTGGGTTAATTAAATGGCAAAAAAAAGGTTTTAAGGGGCTCCAAAGTCTAAACTGCAATTATTGATAAAATTTCAGGATTATCCCCATATCAATCTCTTTTTTTACATTCCCCAGAAGAAAAAAGGGGCTCATCAAAGGGGGCAATGGAAATGGACCATCCCAAAATAAAAACAAACTCCTCTTTTCCCGCATTCTTTAAATTTACAGAAATAGAAATATCAGGTTCAACCCAAAGGGGGTGAAATTTTAAACAAGTTACCAAATTTCATCCCCCCAAGGATAGTATAAGGTAACATTAAAATTAAATGAAATTCCCCCTTAGAAGTCAATGACAATTAATCTTATTATAATTTGCCAAACTGGTGAATAAACACAGAAACACAGTGGCAAGGAAACATCTAAACTTGGTACTATCTATGTGAATTCCAAATCTGGTGAAAATCTTTTTAAAAACGAATACCCATTTTTCCCTAAACTGAAAAAGGCATGAAATCTGCTTCCCCCAAACTCTCTTTTTGGCCCCACTAACCCCCCCCTAAAAAAAAAAAAAAAAAAAAAAAGCGGCAACAGAAAGGGACTTCCCCTTTCCAGAAACCCTCGGGCATTTTCCCGGGGGCCGGGCTGGGGCTTGGGCTTCAAGCAGACCTCAACTGCCCCCCCAACTAAAAACCTTCACTATATTGTTTGTATCTTAAATTTCCCCAAAAGAAGGAGCAAAAACCCCCAAAAGGGAAAATTGAAACAGTATTACGATTAGATACAGACAATTATAGGGATGAAAATGCAGCCAAAGATTCTGAAAGATTATAAAAGAATTTTAAAAAAAAAAGAAAAATTTTTAAATTCCAGCATAAATTGCTATATATAACTCATCAGGGAATCCCTGAATCAATTTTCAAAAATCTTCTTAGGAAGGGCCCCTTTTTTGGGAAGAAAGGAAAAGGTTTTTTAAGGGTTTGGTTTCTTTTCCCCGGGGAACCGGGGAGCCTTGTCTTTTGGCCCGGGCAACAGAAGAGGAGAAACAGGAGAACGGCCCAAAACCGGGGTCCTCCACAGCCGGCGGCGCTCCCCGGTTCTGTCGGGGGCTGTGGGGTGACAACAGGAATCTTGATTAAAACTTCCACCCGGCCCCATTATTTCTTTTTTCTCTCAAAATCAGCTAGAGAGAGACCCAGATTCGAAGTTGGGAAAATTTAAACTTGTTTTAAAAAATTTTTCCCTCGCTGAAACCTGAGGGATTTTATAAATTCTTTGGGGACGGTTACCCCTTTTTCTTTTTTTTTTTTAAAAAATCTTTTTTAACTTTTTTCCATTTTTTTTTTTTGCTGTTACATTCCTTTTAAAAGGGCTTTTAAAAATTTCTTTTGGGGTGAATGAGTACTAAAAATTTTTATGTTTTTAAAAACCAAACCCCGATGGTTGACCCAAAAATATTATAAATCCCCCGGGTTTGTTGGTTAAATTTCACCGGATTATGGTTTGGGCCTTTTAAGGTCCCCCAGTTTTTTAAATAAATTTTATTATAAAATATATTATATATATTATATAATTTTTATACTAGAATTAAAAAAATTTTTTTTTTAAAATATGATTATATACAATAAATATTTAAAAATATTTTTTAAAAATTTCATCTTTCATTTTTTTAAAAAAAAATTTTCAAAAAATTTAAAAAAATAACAAAAAACAAAAATAAAAAAAATCTAATAAAACTTTTAAAATTTAAACTAGTTTTTACGTAAATTTTGTATAAATTTCTTTTTCGTTATATATATAGTAAGGGTCGTGGTAGAGATGGTTATTTCGGTCCCTAAATGGGAGCGTGCCGGGTGAAAGGGCCAGAAACAGCCCCCAAAAAAAAAATTTTTTAGATTAAAAAGGGGAGGTTAAAAACTTAAGAAATAATTGGCGACAAAAATTTCAAAAAAGGGGTCATATTTTTTTTTTTTATTTTTTTTAAACATCTAAAATTTAAACCGGGTTTTCTTAGGCCGGGTTATTCAAAAAACCCAACCGGATCGTCAATTTTATGGTTTTGCCCAAAAAAGTTTACTTCTCACCCCAAACCCAAAAAAAACTTTCCGGGTTGGGGTTTCGAACGATCCGGCGGGTGGATTTTAAAAAAACTAGTTTTTAAAACCAACCTTTTAAATTAAAAATTTTTTAACAAAAGTAACTTTTTTACCAAAAATTTTAAAATATATATATATATATAAAATTTGTCGAGGGAAATTTAAAAAAATAATAAGAAAATTATTTCTTTTTTAAACTTAATCGGGGCTCTTTTAAAAGAATAATAACATTTAAAAATTTTTTTCCGGGTTTTATGTGAATAATAAAATGAATAATTAGTTAAGCTAAAAATGTCTTTTTTTTCGGGGTAAGTTAAAAATTCTGGTATTTTTATACATGTCTATTTATTTTCATTCTACATCAAAAAAACTCCAAATTTTGTTTTTTTTCCCAACCCAACAAACCCAAACGTTAATAAAAATTATTAAAATTAATCTATTTTTTCCCCGGCTCTATTGCTTATAAATATGAAATAAAATTTTTAAAATTTTAAGACCCCAATAAAAGGGCATTTCAAACTTATTAAAAAAAAAAGTTTAATTTTTCATTTTCTCTTCTAATACAAAAAAGTAACTATTTTGGGGCATTTTTAAATCTTTTTTAAATGGGGGTTTTTTTTAAAATTAATTATTTATATATTTTTTAAAAACAGGGTTTACTTTTTACCCAAAAAAAATAAAAAAATTTTACTAAGTAAATTTTTTAATTTTTTTAAAATTTTAAAAAAAAATTTTTAAATTTTATAAAATAGGTATTAAAACATTAAAAATTAAAAAAAGAAAAAATTTTTTTGGGGTAAGCAATGCCAAAAAAACCTTACTTTTCGTTTCTCACACTAATATTAAAATAGCTGAGACTAAATTTTTTTTATTCTCTTTATTCTTATATTCAATGGGTGAATTACTGTTTTTTTGTTTCTCTCTTTTCCCAAAAAAGTCCTCATTAAGGGATTGTATATCCGTATCCACACCCCCCACCAAAAAAATTAAAAAAATTTTTTTCCATTAAAAAACACACCTTTTACCATCATTCCCCTTTTTTTTGCCAGCAAAAAACTAAACTTTATTTTCTCTCGTGCCTGAACAAAAAAAATCCTTACTGATCCGCAGAAACACAACCACAAAGTCACAAAAACAACACCTAACCTATCAATGAACAAAACTACTAGTGGCTTTATGGAAGCACATTATATTTTATTTTGTTTTTGCTATGTCCACAATTTTCAGGTCTTACTACATTTTTTATTTCCTACATTCCATGTCGTTACTGTTGGGAACTTTCAGACTAAGGCGATTTGGCTTCTATCGAATAACAAGTGTCCTAACATATTGTTCAAAGATTACTCAAATAATCCTTCTTCAAATCATAAAAACATTGAATATAAATACGATTGAGGTCTTACAGCTAGCTAGAAATTACAACCTTTTGAACAAATGTTTTTACTTACTCGGATAAAGTAAAAGCTCTCTCGTTTATGTATGAAATTCGAATTTGTGGAAGTTCCAAGCATGAATATCAAACTAAACTATTATTAGTGAAAATATTTGTATCTGTATTTTTCTTGTAGGCAAGAACAATCGTTCAAAGAAAAAGAGTG
Organism: Acanthochlamys bracteata; assembly: GCA_019914995.1. Taxonomy (NCBI): domain Eukaryota; kingdom Viridiplantae; phylum Streptophyta; class Magnoliopsida; order Pandanales; family Velloziaceae; genus Acanthochlamys; species Acanthochlamys bracteata. The sequence goes on from JAFKAK010000594.1 coordinate 17,606, forward strand.
TCATCACTTTGTCAAAGGTGACCATCTATATTGAGCAAATGTTTGACACTGTATTTAGATTCCACTTCTTTCAAACTTTTATTTAAACCTTTTTAATAAACTTTCTACTACATAATATTTATAAAATTAAAATATATTAAATATTATATTTATAGATATTATTATTATTATTATTATTATTGTATATATAAAATAAAGCTTGTTTTAGAGATATTTCTAAAATACTCCTTAATTTATAAATTTTATTCATAGCACTCATAAACGTTCCTAAGTTGAGATGTTTGTGAGAATATCAAAAGAAAGAGTAAGAACAAATCAAACAAGGATGGCTTTGTTAGAGTCCTCTTAATTTGGTGACCCTAATCTTAGGATTTGCCCAAGGGCTTACAACCGATGTCAATAATTCATGAGATCCTCATATTCATTCAAAATAGGAGGAAGGACATTAGATTTCAATTCATCACAGTTCCAAAGGATTACTGGACCTACATCAGTGACAAATCCTCCTTTTACAAAAGCAAG
>JAFKAK010000595.1:0-18304 GCA_019914995.1 Acanthochlamys bracteata
CATTGAAGTCGCCAAATGTGTGTCGAACGAATGGAGGCGGTGGAACAATATACCCTTTGCTCTGCAGCGAAGCGACCGCAGTCCCCTGCGGAGTTAGCTACAAAGGTATAGCGTCAGCAACATACTATGCATCAGCCTGCCAACACTGTGCAACCTCGGCCTGTAACCTCGACCCGACAGAACCTTCTCATTCCGCTGTCGCTCCAGTTGAACTGGTTGAATGCCACGCTACCCGGCTCGTGCTGCTCCATTTGCTGTGACCGTGGTCGAATGAGCATCTGATCAAACTGATATAGTTCACACTCACCCTCATCTGCGGCTCCATGAAGTACTCGGTCTCCCAATCCCAGTACGTGCTCTTCAGTGGGAAGCACATCTTCCCGGATGGCGTTATCCAACCCGCAGCAGTTCGAACTCTGTGCCGCGTCGAACCCATATCCAGACGGCCACCCCTGAGCCTGCGCTGCTGCCGCCTGTTGCTGCCCGCGCCTCCCGCGTCCTTCGACGCACCGTCAATCGCTGCGTATCGTCTCAGAACGAGCGCCTCGAACACTTCCGTCGGGCCGAACTGCGGCGGCGCATTCGATGATGGCTGAGGCGGCTCCAGCGGGAGGGCGTGGAGTCGTACGGCGTTCGTACGTGACGACTGCAAGATGCGGCGCTGGCCGAGTAGGCCGCTCCTTCTCCTTCTCGGCGGCGCTGGTCGATACGCGGGTTATACGAGCTCATCGAAGGGTGTGGGCGAAGAGCGGCCGTCGGCCTTCTCGTGAGTTGGTCGTCGGCGAGGACGCAGAATGGGTACTTCGTGATGGATAACGCCGCAGCGAATGAAGATGTTCGTCGAATGGCAGATGATACGCGAGACGCTGTGGTCATGCCAGTGTCGGCCCGACCTACGGCGCTGCTGGTCTCGCAGACTGCAGTTCACGCTGCCAGAGGCGACTGTGCACCTCCGGACGACCCGTTCGGCGACGGGAGCGAGTTGACGCGACTCCTCACCTCAGCCAAGACGGGCGACGAAGCCCGCTGACAGCGCGGCCGAGTTTCCTAGCCGCATGAACGGCGAGAGGCCAGAAGATGCGCCGTAATCAATCACGATCGTCTGTGCATGCGCCGCAACCTCAGGTACCGGGTCCAACGTCAGCCCTGCAGGCCAACGTAGATGGTGAAGAACTGCTGCAGCATCGTGTGACCTCGTCTTGGCTCGGCTCATCACCGCGTCAGCCAGCCATTGTCGGATAGCCTGCCCCAAAATCGTCCGAGGGTCGCCGGCAGCAGCCCGCGTCGCGTCGCGACGCAGGTTCTCGAAATGGGCCAAGCGGCGATAACGAAGTAGCCGCGCCATTCGCGCACGAGGCAGCTGACGAGTATGAGCAGTTCCTTGCGCACCATTGGGCTGCTAATCTGTAAGACAAGCATCGAAAACCGCATGTACCGTCCCCAGTTCAATCCTGAGGATATCCTCTCATCGACGAGGTTCGGCAGCGCACCCGCACCGGCTCCGCCGCGTTTCGCCAGGTCAGGCGAGGCAGATGCCCGAGAAGCGTGCTGAGCGCGAAGAGTGCACGCGGCGCGGCCTCTCAGGCGCGCGATCATCAATAACAAGGTCGATGAGATGCTCATGAACGGCATCTTGGGTCGCCTGATCACGAATCATATCGTTACTGTCCCAAAGAAGAGCAACGCACAACGCTGCCCAAAGTCGCGCGAGGTAGTCTTGCTCGTGCAATCATGACGCAGTTTGCGAAGACGTTCGCGTGTAGCACGCGTCCGGGCCGCTGAGTCGCGGGCGACCGCCGCGAGGACGAACGCAACATCGCCCGATGTTCAGCCGGATTCTGCATGTCCTCCACTCGGGAAAGATTCTCTGCGAAGTACTGGTACCGGAGCTGTTGAACAAGTCCGCCTGGCAGGATTTGTCGACTGCAAGGATGCGTGTCAAATGAAGATGAGCACAGGCTTGAGCTCGACGGACGGTGCCACGGCAGCTTCTGCATAGGGAATATACCAATCGTCAACGCGGTTAACTGCCCATGGTCCGAGATCGACGAATTGTGCGAGCAAGATGAGCGCACGGAGACGATGAGTATGTGACAACAAGACCTGAAACAGAACTGGCAGCTGCGAGGCGGCTTGCGGGGACAAAGAACCATGGTCTGGCGGAGGCGTGCCTCCGCCTCGTGTGACGCGAACGCTGCTGCACGCTGCGCCAAATTCCCGGTTCTTCTCTGGCGGGTCTGCAGCCTCAGGGGGCAGCGGTGTGGGCCGACCTTGGTCAACGCATCACCACCACGATCGAAGCCAGACCTGGAAGGCCGTCAGGTGTTGTTCGAAGAACTTGCTCAGGATGTAGCCAGCGCCGGCGACGGGGCACTGCTGCTGAGCATTGCGACGATGCCGAGCTCGTTGATGACTGGGACGCGTGCGGTGGCCCTTTGCACGGCGTCCATCGCTGCTTTCTGGGCGGCGAGCGGTGCGGTGGTAGTTGTTTAATGACTGCATCAGCCGCAAGGTCCCAAAACCACAGTGTATGCGTGTTGGTCGGTGGTAGCGCAGCGGGTACGTGTGAGGTGTGCACTGGTAACTCTTCGCGACGCGCTCTGCCGGAGATTGCCGGAACAAAGCTGCCACTAGAAAGATCCTGGCGAACAGTCGCCGGAAGACGTGTCTGAATCGGTCAGTCGGTCAGTCAGTTTAAATGTAATAAGCACCATTTCGCGTGTGCGCACCGTGGGAATGGTCCAGCAATGGTATCTGTGATGGCGATGAAAATCAGTTGAGCTCACCAAGCGGGGTGCGACGGTCTTTAATATCGCCTGGAATGCGCATGACCATCTCCGGGCGTGACGTCCGTAGGTGATTGGTTGTGCAAGGCAAAGTACCGCAGGCGATCTCCATGGGCGACGTGAGGCAAGACGTAAACAGGTCAGCCAGGCTCCGGACATGGGGAGAGTCTCGTGAGCCTTCAAGCGGCGAAAAGCTGGATCGAGTCGAGGTAAGGAAAATACGAGTCTGGGCTCGTGTTGTGCAGCTGAGCCTCCTCATCTCTGCGCTCGGCAACCTGATAAAGTTGTCCGAGCAAGTTGCCAGCAGCGTGAGCACTCCCAGATAGATGCACAGCGAGCCGAGCCAACCTTAGAGCTCAGACAGGGACAGCGGAATATACTGAGTAATTCTTGTTAAAGACCCAGAGCTCGCCCGGGGTTGGACGTGAAACGCCGTGCCCGTTGTAACAGAAGAGTGCGCGCTCTTTGCCAGCTTGGCGGCGAGTGCGGCACAGAACTTGCAGGTATCTCGTTGAGGATCGAGTAAAGTCTCTATACTTGATGCGCGGGTTGAGGATTCGAACTGCTGCTGTAAGTTTGTGCCGATGGCTGAGCTTTGCAGCAGGCATTGTGCGAGGTCTACCCAGCACTCGAGGACCGCGCAGGGGTTTGTCTTGACTACGTCTGGCGGGTCAACGTCGAGGTTGAGGCAGAGAACGAGAGCGGCGTGAACGGTTTTAAGCTTGTCGCGTGAGCGCCAGGGGACTCATTTTGGGCATTCCAGGCTGAGGAGGGGAGGGTTGCCGCGGTTCTGGTGGCTTTGATGACCAGAACAGGAGGCCCTGTGCAATGTCTGGGAAAGGATGAGCACGAGTCGATCTGCCTGAAGCCATCTGCATGAGTGTCGCCTTCTTCGTAGTGCTTCCGGTCGGGTTGACCGGTCCTCTTCATCGTGGCCGTTGTTGTGATCCTGCCCATCGTCAGAGCCAGACTGGCTGCCACTCCCGCTCCGAGTCGCTTGCTGTCGGTGGTAGCCGGACCCAACCCGACCGCAGTCCCGGCGGGGCATTGACGGTGTCTCCACAGCCTGCACCGTTGCCTGCACCGTTGACCCGGCGTTGCATCATAGTCCCGGGCACACGCGCGCCGTGCAAGCCAACGAAGAGCGAGATGTTAGCCGGCTTCGGACTTGGCCGAATCTGCGCGTGGCAGCTCTGTCCTCCTTCCTCCCAACTCCAGCCCCACGCCACACACGCACACAATTACGCCACCATGGATGAAGACGACGCCGATTATATGCGAAGGATGATGTATGTATATTTCAAATATACAGAGCTTAATGGGGCCAACTGTGTTTGCAGGAGAATTCGATTACTCGGATGGTGGCGACGATGCAGGCGAAGATGATGGCGCGGTGGACGTCGAGCCAATGCTACACTGCCAAATGTAAGCCAGCAGATTGAAACGCGAGCAGTGCTGTGGCCCGTGCAGCATTAAAGGATGACGACCCAGAGAAGGCCCCTCAAGGCGTTCAAGGCAATAGTCGAAGGCGAGAAGGAGAAGGGCGACTGGTACGCGCGTTCTCGCCCCATACACGGTCCCATATCCTGATAGATCGCTTCAGGGCTTCAAGGCGTTGAAACAGTCCACAAAGCTGCAATGCGCCCAGGCTACATCGGCAGCAGGATGCCCTCGCCACGCCACATCCAATTGCTCTCCTACACCGAGCGCCGTCACTCGTAACTACTCTGAAAAGTCCATCAACGGCATTCAGACTACGCCGGTGGGGCCTCAAGACTGGCACGATCAAAGACACTTGTCGACCTCGATATCCTAGAAAAGTTCTACGAGGCGACTCGGGCAGCTCACAGAGTCCAAGAACGAGGTCCGCTTTTACCTTTCGTTGTTATCCACGATAGCTGACGCATTATACAGCGCATGCTTATCAGGACCAACCTCAAGCTCGCCAAGTTGTGGCTCGATCGCAAAAAATACAGCCGGCGCTCACCAAGGTACGCGCCGGGCATAGATCTTGTCCACACCACCCTGTCTTGACGCCCATGTCCCAAAGATCCTCGTTCATTTGCATGCAGCTACCGAGAACGCTGGCGAGGGGCACCGGCATGAAGACCAAGCTCGCGGCACTCAGCTCCCTCGAGGTCTACGCGCTCGAGATCCAAATGTCACAACGAGACGCGCAACTACAAAAGCTCAAGCAGATCTACAACGCCGCAAATGAGGTCCGCTCCGCCATCTCCCCATCCACGCATCATGGGCGTCATCAAAGAGTCTGGTGGTAGATGTGGATGGGCGAAGCAGTGGCAGCGCGCATATCAGGATTTCCACGACTCGTTCTACGATGAGGCGGGCAGCCCTGGCGCATCCAGGTCCTCAAGTACCTCGTCCTCGCCAACCTATTGATGGGCTCGAAGTCAACCTATTCGACTCGCAGGAGACCAAGCCATACAAGAGCGACCCACAGATCACCGCACTCACTGATCTCGTCGACGCGTACCAGCGCCGCGAGGTCACGAGGCCGAGAAGATCCTCCAAGACCAGCAGTGCTACGATCATGGATGACCCTTTCATCGCGGCTACATTGGCGACCTGTCACCAGCCCGCACTCAATACCTCATCCGACCTTATCGCCGCACAGGCTCCGAGATTGGTTTCCTTGCGCAGCAGCTCAACGTCGACAAAGACGAAGTCGAGGCTGCTGTTGGTCTCATCCTCGACGGGCCGCGTCGGTCGTATCGATCAGACGACCATGCGGTTGAGCTCGCGGACCGACACAGAGTCTCGAAACGGCGGTATGTCGCTCTCTTGAGCAGTGGGTTGATGCCCTCGAGTCGGTACACGGTTCGGTCATGCGGCAAGATCTACGGCCGGACGCGGGGCCAAGCCATGGGGATGGGAATGGGTGCGGCATCAGCGGCCTCGGTGGCGCTGGCGGGTCCTTCATGGAAGAACGCGTCTGGGGCTGAGTTTTGTCATCACTGCTCCTGTGCTCGATCGTTCTTGCCGCATCGTCTCACGTGTATCTCTTTGTAACACCGCTATCCTCTCATCTCGCTTTCAAGCAGAAATCCGAAGCCAAATTATGCCGAACCGGAGGTCCGATATTGCTACCTTTGCCGCATACGGGATTGACATATGATAAATGCGTGCGTGTAACGAGGGGCCTCAGGTTTCGCTGCTTGTCCTATCTCTTGCCGACGACTCGGTGCAGTATTAAAACCCGATTTATGACTCTGGCAGCCACGATAGTGATGGCGATCTCGTGCGGTTGCTGTCAGGATGCTCATCGTGATGTTTGACACCGAGAATCCTGAAAGTATCAAGGGTCTCGCGAAGACTGCGGCTATTCAGTTTGTTGTTCGGAACCGTAGTGGTACCCAACGTCGATGTGCCTCCAGAGACACAGAATATCTGCCCCAACTATCTTAGACTGTTGAGACAGGCCTACGGACATGTCATTGCGGCGATTAGGTTACTATTTTGCGATGATGAGTACGGCATGAAGGCTTCAGATGGATTATTGGAGGTTTAGCGCGAGGTGGTTGACGCTGGGGAGGAGGTCTGTTGGTTCTGGGAGGCAATAGCCGAAACCCTGGTTGCTGGCCAACGGGCCTGGACTGCCGTCGGTTGTCCAGCGCAAAATCTGCACAATGTCACGAAGACTATGTCTGTGTATGCATTAGACACGTCGATCAAGCGGACTGGACGTCGAGTTTGTGCAACATAAGCGCATCTCTCACCAATAAACAAGGACTTTCCGCAACGGTAACTCGGCACAATGGATTTTTAATCGGCGTCGGTACGTTCGGCCGCATATTCCCTGCAGTGACCGGATAGAATTGACGGAGTGCACACTCTGAGATGCTTCAGCGCTACAGCTGGCAAGATACACCCATTCAACGACAGCGAAGGTCACCCAGCGCTGAGTCACGGGTCTTCTGTTGATAGACAATGAGCTCAGCTTGTATGACTATGCTGAACCACCCAACTTCGTCGACGTCGACGAGACGGCAAAAATACGTACGCACGGTCTGATCCGTGGCCCACATTAATTAAACCATTTGCAATTTCGCAATAAAAGGCTCTGTCCTCCTGTTACTGACGTTGGCGAAGAATTATTCGGTCTGGGGCCGCCTGAGTCGGCGGAGTGTCTCGCGCCAAATAAATCGACGTTCCGGATGGAATTCACCCTGTACGGCACCAGGATTTTTGGAGAGCACCGCACTCATGACACTGACAGGACATTAGTCAGTGGACCCTGAGCTTACCTAAAAGATGGCCGAGAACGTCGAAGAAGGGCATCCGCGTCTAACTGATGCTCCAGGTGGGCAATACCCGCGGTTTTATATGGAACATCTCGTAACGCTGAACGAAAAGCTCCCGAGCGGGTTCTCGGACCATGAGTGCTTGCAGGGTGCTCGTCCAGGACGTCAGACTGCTTTGTTGTATCCAATACCCGCACCGCTGGTTCCCAGCACCACCTTCCGACAATCTTCTCGACAATCCCCTTCGATCAAAAGCAATGGCAAAGTCACATCGGACCTCTAACGGCTGCATGGCCGTTGACAAAGACGTTCAAGCGAAATCTGAAACCAGATTATGGGAGGTGAGAATGTCTGGTGATAACTGCGTTCCTCACATAGCTCGATATACGACGGACGCATCCATGCCAACGACGGCTCAATGCCCGTCTCGTCTCCCACACCGTCGTCCTCGGCCCCCACTGTCCCACAATTCCATCGCGCCAGAATCACCCGCCTCTAACTCCGGTAAGTCAACACACTGGCCAACATTTTCCAGGATCCTTTGCGCCATACCATATCACTTCTTACCTCAACCGTTCTCCCTGCTTGCATGATCGGGGTGCCTTCGCAAGACGCGTTCCACACTGCTCTCGCGCGATGCCCGATCGAAGGTGTAGCTGTAGTACGTCGCGCCGTAACCGTAGAGATGGCCAAAGCGCGTCTGCCAACTCGTACCCGGGACGCTAGGAAACGCCGTGGTGTCTTGCAGCTGTGCATAGATAGCCGTGGTGTCAAAATCGGGCTGAGACGCAAGTGGGGTGGTAGAGCTGGTCGAGCGTGGAGAGAGCAGGTGCGCGTGTGAATCAATTGAGGCACCAATGGCGTGTTCATCATCGAAGCCGCGGGAGTGTAACGGATAGAGCGTATCTGAAGAGCCGGAAGAAGCAAGAACGTCAGGGGATGTGAGAAAAAGTTTTCCGCGAGGAGAGGGCAGTTCGACAAAGTCAGTTTGTACAGCGTGTGCCCCCGACGTTTGGTAGTCTGTTCGTCCGATCATCGCTGTAGGATGTAGTCAGCAAGTGAACTTCGAGCGAAAAGAGTTAATCACAATGAACCGCGTGTCCCATCTCATGCACAATCGTCGAGACGTCTACCCAGTGTTGAGGCCCTGATCTCGTGTAGGAGACGGAAAGTCACCACAACAACACGACGATGGGCAGCTGATACAACCCAGGTTTTCCGCGTACCGAGTGTGCTGGAACGTTGAATAGCCTCCAGTCGTCACTGGCTGAACCCGGACGCCAGGTCAGTCGCCATCCGCATCGTCATCGTCCATGCGCCGCGAACAGCGCACTGTGTAATGTGCCGCACCCGCCGCCTTGCCCGGTCGAGAGAACAAGTCTGCATAGATCCAGCCAACAGGACCTTCGCGTTCATCTACGACCTCGAGCTTGCGAACATCCCTCGCCACGCTTCGCCGGTTGCATCGCTGCAGGACGCAGTGAGATACCAAAAAGATGCGTAAACAGCCTGGAAAGACCAAAGAACACGGTGCCTGGGTTAACGGCGGCATCGCGCTCGTAATGCGGTCGAAGACACGTGAGGTGCAAAGATATCACGGTCCCAAGGGGAAGGCAGAGGTTGGGGGTGGAGGACCGGAGGAAGGACTGCTTCCTGTGCCAATAGCCTGGACGTCACCCATTGCGCGTGGACGCGAATGGCCAAGCTGCGTCAGGAGGAAGGACATAACATTGTCCGGCGTCTTGGTCATCTTGTCTTCGAGGCGTCATGTGGGCGTAGCTGGGCTTGCCGATGAGACTGGAGCGAGGCGCGGTTTTGAGCATCGCTTCGAGGATGTCAATCTCGATTCGCGAGCTCGAGTGAGTCGCGGTGTAAGTGCGCGTCGCGTCGTGTCGTCAGTACTGTGGCCATGACCACCCTCGCTTCATTGGAGCCAGGTTGGATTATGGCGCGTTAGCTGCGGGCGAACCGGCGGAACAAGCCCGCGCCACCTTCTCGCGGTGGTGTTTGCAGGAGGCGACAGGGAGGACGTGGGGCGCTCGAGTTATTAACAAAAGTCGCGTCCGAGCTCGAATATCTTTGGAGCTGAGCTCGACAAAGCGGGTACGCTGGTCTGGCGGGAGGTGAATACCAGACTTTTCAAAGTCGCGCCAGAACATGAGCGCTTTGTTCACGAGCTTCGTCTCTGAAGAGATGGGCCGATTTCTGGGTCATTAATCACGACCTTGAGGACCTGTTGAGCTGATGTCAATTAGCGCTGTGTATATGAAATGCGTTACGGACTTGGTAAGGCCGACGTGCGTGTTGAGGACGTTCATGAACTCGTAGAGGGTAGCATAAGCGTCATTTGCCGCGTCGATCCCAGCGCTTGGGTCAGGGTGGCGTGACGGACGAGCTCTGCGAGTCTGACACCGCAGATGATATTGCTGAGCCTGTCGAGAGGTGTTTGACCACTGTTCGCAGTTCGTTTGCGTGACTGTGGCGCACCAAGATGCGCTCCACGATGAGCTGAAACTCTTCGTGTACCGTAGCTCTGCCCGCATCTGCAAAGCAGAGGTCGAGTGAGCGCAGGCTGAAGGAAGAGGCCTGTTGTTCCTGCTGCAAGGTTCTAAGCCAGGTGCGGTGCACAGGCCGGTCGAAAAGTCAACAGGCTGTCGTCATCGCTCGATGCCGGTCTAAGTGGCATCGGGCGGTGGCGGCAGCTCGACAGGCGTGCGTGACGGCGTGACAGCGCGTTCGGCATCGTTGGCCGGCGCGAAGCATGAGCTGCAATCAGCGGAGTTGGATGGTCCATGGCCTGGCCCCGCCCCTTTCAGTTCCTCGTTCCTCGTTCTCATCCGTCCGATGAACTCTTTTTCTCTTCGGCCCACGGCCACACGGTGGCCAATACCACTCTGGGATGCGATGTATCTCTCCAGCCGCCGTCGGGCCAGGTCCCTTGGCCGATGCAGCGCGAGCACGCGCGCACGCAGCAGCCACCGCCGACTACTGCATCCGAGTCCCTCGTCTGCTGGCCCTCAGTACGGTGGACACTTTTGCGACACCAGTGGCAGCCTCAGCATTACGCTGGCGACGTGCTGTATCAGGGTACCGAACACACCGCTTCGGTCTTACTGGCACCACGCTGGCCCCTTTCGACGATGCACCCATTCACCCTCCGCCCTGGGCAGCTCCGCACAGACCTACATATGTCGCAGAGCCGCTCCCCGTTCGCTGAAACTCTCTCAGCAGCAGGTTCATTTCGCCCTGAACGCTCGTCCAGCCTCTGGTGCTCTCGATCGCGCGGGATCATTTGCCATCCACCAACCGGCACACAAGCTGCAAAGACGATCAAAGCCACTGCACATCCCTCCATCTAGTTCTCCTCACGAAGCGTCGAGATGTCTCCTCTCACCCCGCAAGAGCCATCGTCCACGACTTCGTCAACAAAGGTAGTGGCGGCCTGTCGGCGCTCTCGTAATCTTCAACCAGCTCTGTACGGCGCACTCCATACCGTTTTTGCTTTGTTTCAGCCCTCGAATCCTTCTTCTTCGTCGTCTCGCCGGAGCCGCGCAATGAGCAACGTGCATCCACACCGCGTCCGCCGGTGTAGGGCCTGAACGCAAGGCCGCGCGCTCGCCTGCCACTTCTGCCGCGGCCGCAAGATAGCAGCCTGTGGTGGCCCCTCCTGCCGAAGCCGAAGACAAAGTCCTGCAAGTGGTGAGGGCTGTTTGTGACCCTTGTCATACGCCCCTCATGCTCGCGTCTCGCGCCCTGCAAACCGCCAACCACGCGATCACCTGCCTCCTGTCAGCCAATGTTCCAGGCGCAAGATCCCTGCACCTACCCTGCCGACTCTCACGGGGGCGTTCGCCGTGGTTGGAGAAGCGCAACAACAACACCAACAACCAGAACACTAGCACGGGCGCTGTGCCATTCTGTCCTTTCTGACTGAAACGAGAAGCGATCACGCCTTCACAGCCGGACTCATATCCATGACGTTGTCAACCCTTGCATGTTCCTTCTCTCAGCATAGTGATCCACGCATCCCCCTTCATCTTACGCATTCGGTGCCTCGGTCGTTATGTCTCCGGCTCATCGCGCTCCTGGATGATCTTGGCCCACCTCTCATTCGCTCGTCCCTGCTATCGCATCCCGCTATCCTGGGCTACCGCCACTGTCTTCTACCCCGTCTCGTCTCGTCTCTTCCCGTCTTGGCGCTCGAATCCCTTCCCATCGTCATTCGGCGACATCATCGCCCTCCTTACCCCACACCCTGTCCACAGCACAGCTGTCTCTCCTTCTCTCTCTCGTCACTGGATTTGTCTCTGTTGAGCTCTGCGCCGGGATCTGTATAAACACTTTGAGAATCATCACCACCGTCACAGCCTGTCCACATCACTTTGTAGATATTAGAAAATTCAAATCCCCTGTGTCACACGAGCTGACCCAACACGTGAGCGCATTGTGCCCCACACCTTCGATTGTCCGCTCGATCGGTCGACTACGCCAGTGCGGCTGCGTCAACATGCAGGGTCGCGGAATGATGCGGCTAACATCGCAGTCCGATAGATTTGGCAACTGCCAAAGCTGCTGTCATTGCGTGTCACGACTGCGCGCGATGACCGGTTTGCCGACGTCAAGGCACATCGTGAGCGTCGAAAAAGAAGTCGTTGCAACACATCTGAGATTGGTGTGGGAACGAGTACCACAAAAGACGGAAGCGGTGAGCAAAAGCGATGACGAGAAGGCGCAGCAAATGACGAGACGAGATGGGCAACGACGAACAAGGAACGTGCACACAAACAGGAGAGTCGCACAAGCGTTGTTGAAAAAGGCGGGGGCATTCCGGACAAACAATCCATCAAACGAGCAGGCAGGCAGGCAGGCAGGCAGGCGGGAGGCTGGCTGGCAGAATCAGGGCACGGAAGGGCCTCGGAACATGTATGTGCTCACGGAGCTCAGTCTTCTCTGTGGCAAAGCCTTCACACACGACGATTTTCGAAGACTTCGCACGTTCGCCACTGCAGCGAATCGATGACGGTACATCACTCGATGATTGAGCATCGATTCGTCGTTGAGCTTGTCCCCATGATTGGGCGACGCTGGCTGCGCGAGAAACGTAGCACGGCGAGTCTTGTCCTTCCTGCTGCCCGGCCGTCGCCAGTTGTCCTTCTCGCTACCAGCCAAGGACCAGATGCCGGAGGGAGGTTCTCTGTTTCATCAGATGGTATCTTGACTGGGCCGGAGACACGCGAGCTCGGCTTGCTTTGGCAGCGCGTCGGAGCTTAGACGCCCTTGTTATTGTTGCCACTGCTGGTGTTGGTTGGCCCAGGTTGCTGGACGACGTAAATGCAGCAATCGGCACGGACGGAGGCGATTGCTGGAGCCACGCTGGTCGCGGGGTGGCACTTGCGCTCGTGATCTTGAATGCGGAAGTGAATGCATCGAGGGCTGGTTGCTCTTTGCCGTCGTCGGACCCGCCGCCGTCATAATACTTGCTCCACCTGAGGCCTTGCGCAATTCGAGAGCCGGGAGAAGCGACGGCGCAGTGCCTGCACGAGGCGCAACTCGGATATTTGCCACCGCCACACCTGGTCTCCGGGGTCCCAGGCAAGACCGGCGACGATACCGAGATGCGGGAACGCGAGCCTGGAGCTGTGGTAACGCGTCTACAGTGTCTGGAGCGTGATGCGATTGTAGCCAGCAGCGCTGGAGTGGGGCGGCGGAGGTCGAGCGGTTACGGCACTGGGACATGTTTGAGTCGTCGGTCGGGGGACAAACGCGGTTTTGTTCGTGCGCCGGTTCATGGGCTTCACCCTCAACGACAGGGGACGCTTTCTGGCGTGGCATACGCGGAAGCATTCCGACAGGATTGAGGCGAGAGGACGGTAGAGCTGGCGGGAGCCGGGATGTACGGCGAGACCTGGAAACGAGGCGATTGTCGAGTCGCCCCTCAGACAACATGACGGAGATGCTCGCATTCTGCAGGACCATCTGCAGCTCAAGGCGCGTTTGCCTGAGGCGCAGTAAAGCAGAGTTTCTCTGCTCGGCAGCTGCAGCCGCTCGTTCTGCCCGGGCGTTGAGCATCGCGATCCCGAGGTATGCAGCTGGGCGAGCTGGTCTTGCGTGTTTAGGAGTTGGTGCTGTAGAACGTCTGCCGCTGTTTCTCCGTAAGAATCGGGTGCTAAGCATGCGAGCGATGCTTTCGTACTCGAGTCGCACTTGGACGAGCTCGGCTCGGTGGCTGTCCTCGAGGTTTAGATACTTCTGAACGACAGTTCGCTGCTCGGCGCTCAGGGCAAGCTTCTGGTCGACATTGGTGGCTTCGACCCTTGCTCGCGGGAGGAGAAGCGGGCTTGTTCTCCCTGTCGTCTTGGAAGAGAGTCGCAGGTTGGGGTCCTTGAACTTGAGCGTCTCTCCATCGCCTCAGCAGCGCGGCGACGTTGAACAGGATCCGAAAAACTACAAGCGAGGAACGCAACTCGACTATTTTGGGCACGACGCGGGCTTGATTGAGATGCGAACGAGGCTTGTTGGGAACGCGAGATCGCTCGGGACGGTAGGCGAAAAGGGGACAGGGGTAGACGACAGGTTCAAGGTCCCTCGGTTCTAAGGCAAGAGTGGTCGTGAGATCTGTGGCGACATATATCAGTGGCTTTTTGGGCTGTGAAATATTTGCAAAAGCTCCTTTGGAAGCGTCTACGACATGGTATCGACGGTAGACATCGTTGGCGGCGTGAACGAGTTGGAGGGAATCGGTAATGGTAGTGCTCTGCGAGAACGTTCGTCAGCAACAAACCCTCAGGGTCTCGGCAACGCAAAAAAAAACCAGGCCGTTAGATGGCGGGGAAGAAAATGAGAGGAAGGCGAGGGGAGACCGGAGTCGGATTCTGTCGTCGACTTGCGCGCCACAAGATCGCGGTCAGCTCGTCTATCGCTCTCGCGGACACCTCGCTGTCTCAAATGATCGCATACCAAACCAGGGCACCCACGTCTGTGTTTTGCGGGCTGGATTAATGCGAACGCCAGGTTTGCGCGACGTGAAGTAACGGGAGGTCGAGCAATGCTTGGATCGAATAGGCTGACGGCGGTCACGACTCCAAATAAACTTGCGCCATCGGGCTGCATAGTCCTCCTTTCAGATAAAATGTATAGCGTGTATATATGTGTGTGTATGTGCGAGAGCGTGAGTGCGTGTCTGGATATTGGTCGGCCCAGTTGAGCCCACGAGCGCTACGATACCGAGTATAATGCGGCGAGGTGTGTGTGTGTGTGTGTGCAGTGACAGAGCGCAAATGATCCCCGGACGATGAAACAGGAACGAACTGGTTTCTAGGCAAGAATGAAGCAACTGATGAGGCGCGTAAACAGGAGGTCCAGGTGAGGTTTGCAGGGCGTTGGGCCGAGACCTACACGGCCGAGACATTCAACCTGCATTGTCCGCAAACGAGAACAAGTTGTGCTCTCAGAACGCAAGCGAGATCCAGCCAGCAATAAGCACCATCCCGCCGACCGGGTGACGGGGCCTAGGATGCGGGACCTGATAATGGGTTGAATTGTCAGCCACTCGCCATTCCTTGCGCACCGCGTGGACGATTCGGACCTTGGACTCAAAAGCCGAGGCAATGATCGATCCAGCAAACACGAGGGTGCTGACAAGATGGCTGGGCCAGCGAATCTGTGGGCGGAAAGTTTGGGATGCAGGGAAACGAGCAGCAGTCCGAGTCCGTTGTAGATCTGAACACCGAGTGAACACGAGCTCCAGCACATCGCGCAGATCCGAATTATGTAGCAAAGACGCACTGCATAGCTAGAAGCAACCTCCATGCATGCCCAGCTTGTCTGCGCTGAGTTTGCCACGCATTGCGTGGGTTCCAAATGCGCCGAGGATCATGCCTGTTTGCAACTGCGAGGACATCAGAAGGATGTTTGAACTCGCACAAGCAACGTACTGAGCAAAAAACCCGCGCGCGCTAGCAGGGAAGGCTGGACGACATTGTCGAAGCAGAATTGCAGGGCAGGAAGGCAAAAGGCTCAGATTCGTTTTCGCTCATGGTTTGGATTTGGTGATCTCGAGTTTTCCCGGTCCGCTCGGCCCAGCGGACGATCTGATAAACCGCAATGGTGCCGCTCGCCATGGCTCCCTGGCTAACGCACCACCTCCCACCTTGTCGGGCGGCGATGGCGTGTGCGATCTCTCATCTGCAAATCCAGCCGTTTTCGAGAAAATTGCATCGGCCGGTTCTCGGCGAAAATCGTCGCAGAGATGATGCGCCACAGGCCGTGACATTTCAACTCAGTGGCGACTCGCCGCATCGCCTTTGCTTTCCTGCCTCTCAGTCGTACTCAAATGGTTCAGAAGCTGTGGCTCCGCTGCGAAAAAGAAGAGTTTGAGCGTCGTGCAGCACTCTCCCGGCCAACGCCAAAAAAGCTCATCGATGCTGGTTTCGAGATCTTTGTCGAGCGCGATGAGCAGCGCATTTTCGACGACAGCGAGTACTCAGCGTAAAACACGCTTACTATATGGTGTCTTGAATCCATATGCTCACACCTGCGTCTGTGTAGTGTCGGCCGCACGCTCGCAGAGCACAAACAGCTGGCCATCGGCGCCCAAGGACATCCTAATCATTGGCCTCAAGAACTCGAAGTCTCATCCACCCTGGATCCCGCACACTCACATCCCAGTTCGCACACGCGTACAAGAATCAGAGCCGGCTGGAAGACGTGCTTTGCACGCTTTCACAACGGCGGAGGCACTTCTACGATCTCGAGTTCTCACAGATGCTAGCGGCCGACGCGTAGCATTCGGTTTTCCACGCCGGATTCGCTGAGGCGGCCGTCGGTGCCCTTGCTCTTGCCACACAGAAGGCCAACACCAAGCTTGGACTGTTGAGCCATGTCTAATGAGACAGGCTATGGTCGAAGACGCGTTGCTGGCGTTGGCGCGGACGCTGTCCGGTCTTCGTGTTCTGGTTATTAGCACACTCGGCCGCTGTGGTCGCGGTGCTGTGGAGCTCTTCCGCAAGATCGGAGTGCCGAGTGAGGTTTATTTGCTGCATTGCGGGTCAGCCGGCCGCTAACCTCGTAGTGCAGGGACAGCATTCTCAAGTGGGACCTTGCAGAGACAGCCAGGTGGCCCGTTCGAGGAATTCTTGACGTGGACATCTTTGTCAACTGCATCTATCTCGTCTTCTATTCCGCCGTTTTGTCACTCACGACACGATCAACGCCGCGGCCAGAACCGGCGGCTTCGGTGGTGGTCGATGTGAGCTGACACGACCAATCCGTTCAGCAATCCCCATCTACAACGTCAACACCACGTTCGACAAGCCCGTGCGTCGACGTAAACATCGGTCAGTCTGGGGATTCGGTATTTGAGTAGAGACATTGAGCACGTTTACTGACGCGTGTCCGCATGCATTGCAGCGCGGACTGCCGCCGGTAGAGGTCGTCTCAATTGACCATCTGCCGACGTTGCTGCCCTCGAGAGGCGTCGGAACAGTTTAGCCTGACTTTGTTGCCGAGTTCTGGAGTTCCCCTCAAAGGCAAGAGGCGCGGACGTGGGTGGAGGCAGCGGGGCTGTTCGGCTGTAAGACGGCAGAGGCCGTTGCGTGAGGCCAAGAGGTGCCAAAAGATTTAATAGAGCGTATCAGTCCGGCGCTTGTCGCAATGGATTGAAATTATGTTGTGTGCGACTGAGGCAGAGCTGAAGTGACATATCAGGGCGAGTCAGAGTCACAGGTGCCGCCTCGGAAGTGGGTTGTTGGTTGGTCGCGTTTCGAGTCGGAGCCTCTCCTCTCAGACTGCGAACTCGCTTACGACCCGCCCATCCCGTCGTTGCCCCGCCTCTCGCGCATTGCTCGCCTGCTCTTTGTTGTTGCCTCGCGTCTCCCTTGCCCTTTATTCACGTCCAAGCACCCGTTCCCCCCGGCCCTGTGCGCCTGTAACTCTGAGAGGGACCCACAGAGTAACAAGATGCAGGCTATCATGTTTGTGTCTAGCCCAGCCTCCCGCTCAACACTGCTGCTGACGCATCGTTAGTGTGTCGTCGTCGTAGGCGATGGTGCCGGCAAGGTCTGTCTGCATCTGCGAGACGTATGGGGTCATTGCTCAACTCGATACCCAGACCTGCCTCCTCATTTCCTGTACACCACCAACGCCTTCCCCCGTACGCCCTCATTTTATAAACATCCTCGTTCTCTGCCAGCTGCTGACGTCTGTGCGCAGGGCGAATACATTCCTACTGGTGCGTCGTGGTGTTTCCAGAACACATGCCTTTTATCTTCAGGGCAAAAGAAGCTGATGCCTGTCTGCCTGCGCCCGGCGACATCCACCTCGCTCAGTCTTTGACAACTACTCAGCCAACGTCATGGTGGATAACAAGACCATCTGCTTGGTCTTTTGGATACCGCTGGCCAGGAGGACTATGACCGTCTCCGCCCCGCTGTCCCTACCCCCAGACCGACGTATTCCTCATCTGCTTCTCCCTCGTCAGCCCGCCCAGCTACGAGAACGTTCGGACCAAGGTCAGTGTTCGGTCCGATGTCGCACTCTTGCCTCTTGCTGCCGACATAGTTGGCATCTGCTTGGAGCTGTCTGCTGACAGTCACATCTGCCCTCACTGCTGCCCGTCTCGCATCGCCGCATTTCATTACCTCTACTCTCACAGTGGCACCCGGAGATCTCCCATCACGCGCCCTCCACCGCAACACTGCTCGTTGGCACCAAGCTCGACTTGCGCGAAGACGACGCCACCATCATGAAGCTCCGTGACCGGTGCGTGTTTCAGCGCTGCCCTGACCGATTCTCCCGCCGGTGCTCTCTGGCCGTAGCCCGCGTTCTCGCGGCGTCTCTGATTTTTAGCTGACTTATCGCATTCAATTTTTCTATTTGTCGTTGTCTCGGACGTGCTCCCACCAAAACTACAGTCGCATGTCGCCTATCACCTACCAGCAGGTGTGGCCATGGCGAAAGACATCGACGCAGCCAAAGTACCGGGAGTGTTCTGCACTCACGCAGAAGGGCCTCAAGACCGTCTTTGACGAGGCAATTCGCGCAGTCCGTGATATCTTGATCCCATGACCACGATGATGCCCGAATGATTTGCTCACACGTCCGAAAAATAGTCAACCCGGGCAGCCGAAGGCTGTAAAGAAGAAGACGGCTGCGTGATTGCATGAGATACATCCTGTTGGAGATTATTGAACAGTGGATTGCGGCGGTGACGGCCTTGTATGGCCCAACAGCGCCCGACTCTTCGCGCTGCTGGTGCAT
>JAFKAK010000596.1:15000-17801 GCA_019914995.1 Acanthochlamys bracteata
CTCGGATAAGTATTATAACGGAAAGATCCATTAGATAATGAACTATTGGTTCTAAGCCATCTCGGGCGATGAATCAACGATTCAAGTAGCTTTTCTTGCGTATTCTTGATGAACCAGCGATTATCTATAGATGTAGGAGGATTTGTTTGGGAAGTAATAAGCGCCTTTGACATCTCTTCATCTGCAAAAGAATTCTCGACGTGAAAACACAGAGACAAAAGGCCGATCTTTGAATAGGAAAAAGAATGGATCCACAGGGTCCCAAATGAATCAGCTTATTCGAAAAAGCCTTGTTCTTTGGAAGATCTATCTCGTGTCTGGTACTGCATGGTTCCACCCTGCAAGAACTCCGAATCATTCTCTTGAAGCTCACCCTCTTTATGATAAATGATCCCTTGCCCCGAAATGAGCCCGGCCCAATAGAAATCCCAATTCAGTGGGCCTTTCGATACAATCAAATAGGTGCCACAAGGGCGCCATATTCTAAAGGCCCAAACTATGTGATTGAATAAATCCTCCTCTATCTGTTGCGGGTCGAAGGCTCTTTCTCCTTCCCCTTCTTCAAACTCGATTCGTATTTTTTCATATAGAAATCTCTGATCAACGATAGAACAAGATCCATTTTGCATCATATCTAACTGATTCCTTGGTTTCGGACCGAAAAGTAATGTCACTCGATTATTATCATCAAACTGACTGCAATCTTTTTTCTGTCCGTGAGGATCCCACCAGAGCGCCTTCTACTTCTAATAGGCCATGAACTAGAGCAGAATCATTCTCAACGAATCCATAAGTGATCAATTTTTTTTCATCAGGTCGGGTGAAGACCAAAGATCTTGAGCGACCGATCCGGCAGAACAACTCAAAAGATAAAAAGTATCGTTAATTTCTTCATGCTCGTTCCAAGTTCGAAGTACCATTTGTACAAATAAGAATCCCCTTCCTTACATGATTTTTCTTCTTCATATAGATAGATATAGGATTTATGGGGCAATTCCTAGAAAGTACATTTTGTGCAATAGCCCTTCCTATCTGATAGAAAAAGATCCCATGATCCTGAACCGATCTTACCTGGGATCGCAAATCCCAAGTTTGTCTATGAAGAGCTGATCTAATTGTATTAGTTTCTATAATTGATTTCTTCTGTGTAATACTAATTGATAGGGCCTCATTGATAAGTGCTACAAGATCTCGTGCATTTGAACCCATGGTTATGGACCCGAATCCGTTAGTATAGAGCATTTTCTTTTCCAAGTGAAATCCTAGTATAGGAAAAGAATGAAAAAGTGCTTTCGTTCTTGTGGAATAAAAGCCTTCGTATCTTAATGCATGTATCTAATTTATTCGGAGCTATTAAAGTGGGATCCACTTTTTTGGGAATATGAGTCAAACAATAACAAGAATATTTCTAGTGGAACATCTTTCCCAATCCCTGGAGAGATAGTTCTCTAATAGACCGAGGGATAAGTAATTCGACTCATTCACAGACAGATTATGAATGTTTGGAATCCATATTATGCAAGGAGACATTGCTTTTGCTAATTCAGATTGAAAGGTGATATCAAATCGGTCTATTTTCGCCCTCATATACATAGTCGTCATAGTTGCAGCTCCGTATCAAGGTCATCATCCATATCGTCACTATCATCAATATCCATATCGTCACTATCATCAATATCGATATCGTCACTATCATCAATATCGATATCGTCACTATCATCAATATCGATATCATCAATAAGATAACCTTTAGGCTTGTCATCCAGGAACTTGTTCGGAAATACCGTAATGAAAGGAACATAGGAGTTTGTCGCTAGGTATTTGACCAAATAGGATCGTCAGTTCTATAGAACCTATCACTAAAATACCCTAGAAAGGATAGGGCTAAGCGGGTGAAAAGGGTTTTCCATGAGATCGGAAATGAAAACTATTAACCCCACACGAGGTTTGTGAATA
Organism: Acanthochlamys bracteata; assembly: GCA_019914995.1. Classification (NCBI taxonomy): domain Eukaryota; kingdom Viridiplantae; phylum Streptophyta; class Magnoliopsida; order Pandanales; family Velloziaceae; genus Acanthochlamys; species Acanthochlamys bracteata. The sequence continues at coordinate 16,957 of JAFKAK010000596.1, forward strand.
AGTGATTGTCTGATAATGAGCAAGGAATATCCGTCTTTCTGCTAAACAGGATCTATTGAACTCATAATTCATTAGAGACTTTTTATGAATGTCAACTAAGTATCGTAAGTAAATTGATCCCAGTTGTTCAATCATTTGATAACAGAGTCATTCTTTGATAAACGATCACTATGAGTCAGACTCAATAGAATTTGATCAATCCTTTTTTTCTGTCGTTAAGGTGGAGAACTGAATCAAAATTCTCTTTCTTCATCATCAATTGAATCACTGGTCGCGACCAGGATTCCATTTTATCATCAATCAATCACCGTTCACGTTTTTCTTTTTCTTATCAATGAATAGATCTCTTTACTTCTACGACTTAGATGTCTCGTATTTCTCGAAAAAGTGATTCGATTGATGGGATTTGGTATGATACTTATGAGATCGATGAGATTGATATTCAAATAGTTCTTCTTAGAACGTATTGATTTGACCATAAGTGGGACCACCCCCAATAGCATGTTGCCACCAGAAGCAGAACCCGTATTTCTTCCGGAGAATCTCCTAATTGTTCCAGAGCAACTAGAAAGATTCTTTAACAGAAAAAATTCAGTTCAGATGTAGGATACCTATCAAAAGTTTTCATAACTCAATCATGTATATGGAATCATCAAAAAATTGGATCTTTTCTAACTCTGTCTGTAACTCACTGAGGCTCGAAACAAAAGAAGATGTATACGACAGAGATATCCAGCAACAAGAAGAAGGAAAAGATTGAATAGAGGAACTCCCGAGCATTTGTTGATCTCAGATGTGTCCATATCAATGAAAGGGTGACTCATTATTTCGATGAATCATTTCTT
>JAFKAK010000597.1:0-16931 GCA_019914995.1 Acanthochlamys bracteata
AGAGCTAATGCTTATGCTTGTTGGGTATTTTGGTTTGACACTGCTTCACACCCAAAAGAAGCGAGCTACGTCTGAGCTAAGCTTGGATATAGAAGTCCTCTTTCGTTTCTCGACGGTGAAGTAAGACCAAGCTCATGAGCTTATTATCCTAGGTCGGAACAAGTTGATAGGATCCCACAGCCCCTTTCATTCTGGGGTGACGGAGGATCGTACCATTCGAGCCTTTTTTTCATGCTTTTCCCGGAGGTCTGGATAAAGCAGCAATCAATAGGATTTCCTAATCCTCCCTTCCCGAAAGGAAGAACGTGAAATTCTTTTTCCTTTCTGGGCAGGGACAGGAGATTGGATCTAGCCACAAGAAGAATGCAGTATAAATAATCACTTCTTGGTCTTCCGACCCCTCCCAGGCACCTGAAGCTTGATCGTCCTGGCCAATAGGATGTCTGTTATCTATCTCTTGACTCCGAAATGGGAGCGAGTTTGAAAAGGATCTTGGGGTATTGAGGTTGGGCCAGGAGGGTCTCTTGCGCTTCTTTTTCTTCCCATCAGGTTATTTTGACAAGGCTTTGCCATGAAGTTGAGGGAGAGAGACAAACACACTTGAAAAGAGCGCAGTACAACGCGGAGAAGTTGTATGCGTTCGGGAAGGACCGTCGCTCCCGAAAAAGAATCTGTTGATTCTCTCCCGGTGGTTGGATCGTAGGTGCGATATTGATTTGCTTCACGGAAAAGATCTCTGGTTCAGTCCCAGGATGGCCAGCTGCCGGGAAAGAATAGAAAGCATCTGAACTTTCATGTCTCCAGGCTCGAGATGCCAGAAAAATCAGTTGGTGAAGCTCCCGCTCTTGCGGTGAATCGTTGCATTACAGGTTGGATGTCCCTGGTGTCGACAGTAATGGTAGTATGTATGCACCTGAACCGGTAACCACTTTTCAAAGTATTAGAAGGGACGAAACATGCCTGAAAGACTCTACTGAGACAGAAGGGCTGTCCAGAGCATGGGGAAGTAGGATGGGCAGTTGGTCAGATCTAGTATGGTTTGGATCATTACATGGACGATAGTTGGGTCAACGGCTCCTAGGTTCCCTCATCTGGGATCTCTGGGAAGAGGATCCAAGTTGGCCCTTGCGAATAACCCAGTCACTATCTCCCTTCAACCCTTTGAGCGAAATGTGGCAAAAGGAAGGGAAAATCCATGGACCGACCCCATCGTCTCCACCCGTGGAACTACGAGATCACCCACAAGGACGCCTTCGACATCCGGGGTCACGGACCGACCATGAGCCCTGTTCAGCAAGTGGAAGGCATTAGCTGTCGCTCTCGGTTGAGCAGTAAGAGGTCGGAGAGGGGCAATCACTCGTTCTTCAAAACCAGCATTCTTAAGACCAAGAAGTCGGGCGGAAAGGGGAGAGCTCTCAGTTCCTGGTTCTCCTGTGGCTGATTCTGGAACACAGAATCGCTTAGAATGGATTCAACTCAGCACCTTTTGAGATTTTGAGAAAGGGTTGCTCTTTGGAGAGCACAGTACGATAGTTGTAAGCTGTGTTCAGAGGGGATTATTGTCTATCCGTTGGCCTCTATGGTGGGAGAAATCAGTCTGGGAGGCCTGAGAGGCGTGGTTTACCTGTGGCGGATGTCAGCGGTTCGAGTCCATATCTCCAGCCCGTGAACTTAACTGATACTATGATAGCGCAATTTTTCCGATTCGGCAGTTCGATCTATGATTTCTCATTCGCGGACGTTGATGAATCCTTCATTTAGCAGCACCTTGGGATCGCATAGCCTTAACGTTAATTTAATGGCGGGTTCGATAGGAAAGGAAACACAGTGGTGGATACCCTAGGCACCCAGAGACGAGGAAGAGGCGTAGCAAGCGACGAAATAGCTTCGGGGAGTTGAAAATAAGCATAGATCCGGAGATTCCGAATGGTCAACCTTTCGAACTGCTGCTGAATCCGCCCGGGCAGGCAGGGTGGCGAGCTGAAGCATCTTAGTAGCCAGAGGGAAAGAAAGCAAAGCGATTCCCGTAGCGGCGGCAGGCGAAATGGAGCGACTAAACCGTGAAGCAGAGGTTGTGGAGAGAGAGCAATACAGGCGTCATTAACAGCAGGCGAAGCAGTGGAGTGCTGCACCTAGATGGCGAGTCCCAGTGGCCGGCATCACTAACGCGCTCTGACCCGGTAGCATGGGCGTGGAGTCCGTGTGAATCAGCAAGGACCACCTTGCAGGGCTAAATACTCCTGGGTGACCGATAGCGAAGTAGTACCGTGAGGAAGGTGAAAGAACCCCATCAGGGGTGAAGCTGAACGCAGAGCCGTGAAGCTCCCCAGCGGTGGGAGGAGGTATGATCTCGACCGCGTGCCTGTTGAAGAAATGAGCCGGCGACTCATAGGCAGTGAAAGCAGTTAAGGAACACCAGGCCGTAAGCGAGTCTTCATAGGGCGATTGTCTGCTTATGGACCCGAACCTGGGTGATCTATCCGCGACCAGGATGAAGCGGGTGAAACAAGTGGGGTCGAACAAACTGATGTTGAAGAAATCAGCGGATGAGTTGTAGTTGGGGTAATGCCTCAGGCAAGAGCTAGCTGGTTCTCCCGAATGCCATTGGTGCAGCAGTTGACTGGACATCTAGGGTAAATACTGTTTCGGTGCGGGCCGCGAGAGCGGTACTGGAAATCGAGGCAAACTCTGAATACTAGATATGACCCAAAAGCTAACAGGGTCCAAGGTCGGCCAGTGAGACGATGAGGATAAGCTTCATCGTCGAGAAGCTGTGGATCTGGCTAAGGCCCTAAATGGCCGCTCAGTGATAAAGAGAGGTAGGGGTGCAGAGACAGCCAGGAGGTTTGCCTAAGAAGCGGCCACCCTTGAAAGGGGTGCGTAATAGCTCACTGATCGAGCACTGCCGAGATGAACAGCGGGGGCTAAGCACGATCTGCGAGAAAGCTGTGGGATGTAAAAATGCGCCGGTAGGGCGCGTTTCCGCCCGCAGAGGAAGCACCCGCGCAAGCAGGTGGACGAAGCAGGCGAATATCGACAGTAACGCAAACATTGGTGAGAATCAATGCCCCAGCTAAGGGTTCCTCCGCGGGTTCGTCACGGAGAGGTAGTCAGGGCCTAAGATCGAGCCGAGGCGTGATCGATGGACAACAGGTGAATATTCTGTACTACCTTGTTTGGTCGAGGGACGGAGAGGCTAGGTTAGCCGAAAGATGGTTATCGGTTCCGGACGCAGGTGACGCGCTTTGCAGGGCGAAGGGTAGAAAATGCCTCGGTAGTAATCAGTACCAGGCGCTACAACTGAAGTAACCATGCCATACTCCCCAGGAAAAGCTCGAACAGCCTTCAGCAAGAATGCCTGTTCCCAGAAACAAACCTGAGTAGGTGGTAGAGAATACCACAAGGGCGCGAGACAACTCTCTCAGGAACTCGCAAAATAGCCCGTAACTGGGAGAAGGGGTGCCTCCTCACAAGGGGTCGCAGTGACCAGGCCCGGGCGACTGTTTACCGCAAAACACGGGTCTCCGCAGAGTCGCCAAGACCATGTGGGAGCTGACGCCTGCCCAGTGCCGGAAGGTCAGGAAGTTGGTGACCCTGATGACAGGAGCCGGCGACCAGCCCCGGTGAACGGCAGCCGTAACTATAACAGTCCTAGGTAGCAGGAAATTCCTTGTCCAGGTAGTTCGACCACACAGAGCGTAACGATCTCTGGGGCACTGTCTCTCGGGAGAAACAGTGAAATAGACATGTCTGTGAAGTGCGGACACCTGCCTGGACAGAAAGACCTATGAAGCTTTACTGTTCCTGGGATTGGCTTTGGGCGCACCTGCGCAGCTTAGGTGGAAGGCGAGGCTGCCTCCTTCGGGGCCCGAGCCATCAGTGAAGTTTTCCACTCTGGAAGGCTAATTCTAACCTTGTGTCCGAACCTCTACAGACGGGACAATCTCAGGTAGACAGTTTCTATGGGGCGTAGGCCTCCCAAAAGGTAACGGAGGCGTGCAAGGTTTCCTCGAGCCGGACGGAATTGACCCTCAGTGCAAGGCAGAAGGAAAGCGACTGCAAGTTACCGTCGAGCAGGGACGAAAGTCGGCCCCTTGATCCGACGGTGCCGAGTGGAAGAGCCGTCGCTCAGCGGATAAAAAATTACTCTACGGGATAACAGGCTGATCTTCCCCAAGAGTTCACATCGACAGGAAGGTTTGACACCTCGATGTCGGCTCTTCATACCTGGGGCTGTGGTATGTTGAGGTTGGGCTGTTCGCCCGTAAAGCAGTACGTGACTGGGTTCCAGAACGTCATTGAGACAGTTCGGTCCATATCAGTGTAGGCGTTAGACTACATTGAAGGACCTTTCCTAGTACGAAGGTTGGGAAGGACGCACCTCTGGTGTACCAGTTATCGATGCCCACTGACCAAACGCTGGTATGTAAGTGCAGACGGATAACTGTGAAAGCATCTAAGTAGTAAGCCCACCCCAAGATAGGTGCTCTCCTATTCCGACTTCCCCAGAGCCTTCCCGGTACTTTGGCAGGAACAACTGACAGGTTCTCTGCCTATGGCGGAGCGACAAGTATTGAAATCCAAAAGATAAGGTCACGGCGAGACGAGTACCGTTTATCATTTGATAGGTGTCAAGTGGAAGTGCAGTGATGTATGCAGCTGAGGCATCCTAACAGACCGAGAGATTTGAACCTTGTTCCTACGGCAGTCAATTCCCGATCCAGGCACTCGCCATCTATTTTCGTTGTTCAGCTCTTTGACAACATGAAAAAAACCAAAGCCTCTGCTCTACCCTCCTCTCTATCTATCCAAGGGATGGAAGGGCAGAAGGGCCTTTAGTGTCCTTCAGTCAGGTGGACCTCACAATCACTAGCCAATATGCTTTCTCTCTCATCTTTCTTCGTTCATGGTTCGATATTCTGGTGTCTAGGCGTGAAAATTCACATAATCCATCTGAACTTGGTGGTTAAGCTCTACTGCGGTGACGATACTGTAGGGAGGTCCTGCGGAAAAATAGCTCGACATAAATTGATAAAAGCTTAACTTACTATATTTGACTTTTAAATATGCGAAAAAAGAAAAATAAAAAATGCAAGGTCGTCTTATTCAAAACCCCAATTATGAGCAGTCTTCTCTCCCCACTTCACACCTCGGAACACCCGCTGTTCTTGCCAGGGAAGAACGCGCTTTCATCTTCTTAACCCGAAATATGGCTGAGAGGAGGTTCCTTTGAGGTGCTCCCAGGAACAGATCCGGAGACAGGGTGGGGCCTGTGGCTCAGGGATTAGAGCACGTGGCGCGAACCTTACCACGGTGTCAGGGTTCGAATCCCTCCTCACCCACAACCGGCCCAAAAGGTAGGACAGCACCTTCCCCACACTCTGGGGTAGGAAAATCCTGGTCAGATAGCGGACGCAAAAGCTATTGATGGGTCTTTTATCGAATGGAATAGCCTTATTCTTTTTATTTATCTTAGATGGAATGAGGAAAGTTTACGTATGGTAACCCTTTTCGGAATCAGCATATTTGTGTTTTACTCCCATGCTCTTCTTACTCACAGGCTTGGGCGAATAAGCAGAGCAAGTAAAGTATAAAGAGTACAAATATACAAGTATTAGTAGCATAGCAAAAAATGCGTTCCTCGTCATTAATATGTTTGATCGCGATGGTGTGGCCTATATTGAATGGATGTTGTCTTTGATGCGCTGCTGAACTTTGTACGATTTCGAACAACAATTGGCGATTTACAAAGGATTTCGGATCTGCTAGGTATTCAGGTGATTCGTATCGTAGAACAGAATGTGATAGTTAATAGAAACAAAAGGAGCGAGAAGATCACAACGAGCCCTTTAATTCAATTCTTCATTCTTTAATTTGAATTAATCAATCTTTTGGAATTAATGTCTCAAGTAGGATTCAGAACACGACCGGTCGTTAACAGCCGACCGCTCTACCACTTTAGACTACTGAGGAACGGCGAATTCTGCACTCATAAAAGGTTCAACTCCCGTTCTCCAACCTCTGGTCAATATAGGTCAAGCTTCCTTTAACTCCGGAACTTCTTCGTCGTGGCTCTGTCCATGCCTCATTTAAGGGACCTCAAAGTGGCTCTATTTCATTATATTCCATCTATATCCCAATTCCATGCATTTCATATCATCCCTTGGTGTCATTGACATAAGAGATGTCATTTCAATCGAAAGATGGTATCATTGATATAAGAGATGTCATTTCTCATTTATAGTCTATCTGTCTCTATATATGGAAGTTAAGAAATCATCATATAATAATCGAGAAATTGCAATAGAAAGAAAAAAGGAGGTTTGCGATGATTTTGAAATCTTTTTCTACTGGTAATCTATTATCCTTATGCATGAAGATAATAAATTCGGTCGATTTGTGGTCGGACTCTATTATGGATTTCTGACCACATTCTCCCGCGAACCCTCTATCTCTCCTTCTCCGAGCTCGGGTTATGGAAGAAAGGAACCGAGAAAGGAGGAAGTATCGGCAACAACTGGTTTTATTACGGGACTGCTCATGATGTTCATATCGTCTATTATGCGCCTCTGCATCTAGCATTGGGTAGACCTCATACAATAACTGTCCTAGTTTCTACGTATCTTTTGTTTCATTTCTTCTGGAACAATCACAAAAACTTTGGATTATGGATTTACTACCAGAAATTCAATGCGTAATCTCAGCATTCAATGTGTATTCTGAATAATCATTTTTCAATTATTCAACCATTTCATTTACAAGTTTCAACTTAGCCAGATTAGTCAGCATTTATCTGTTTCGATGCAACAACAGATCTTATTGCCAACAGCTAGTTTTTGTTGGTTGGTTAATTGGTCACATTTATTCATGAAAATGGGTTGGATTGGTATTATTCTGGATACGGCAAAAATCATTCTATTCGATCTAGATCTAATAAAGTACCTTGTGTCAGAATTGAGAAATTCTATGGCTCGAATCTTTGGTATTCTCTTATTTATCACCTGTGTCTACTATTTAGGCAGAATGCCGTCGCCTAATATCACTAAAGAAGGCAGAAAGAAAGAAACCTCAAAAACGGAAAAAGGATTAAAGGGAAGAAAAGGAGGATCGGACAAAATAGATGAAGCGGAAGAGATCCGAGTGAATGGAAGGAAAAACAAAGGATGAATACACTTTTCACTTTAAAGAGACATCCTGTTTGAAAGAGACATCCTATAAAGATAGCCCAGTTTTACAAAGATTCTTATCTTGATGGATATCAAGATAATTCGGGTGGAAGACTTAAGAAGAGAAAAGGAAAAAGACTTATTTCGGGTTTGAAAAACCTTTTGTGACTTTCCTTTTGATTCTAAACGATGAATCGTCCATTGCGATATATAAAAAATGATCGATTTGAAAATGCTGTACAAATGAAATGTCTCAATATTTTTTTATACATGTCCAAGTGATGAAAACAAAGAATATCTTTTACATATCCACCTAGTTTATCAACTTTTCGGAAATGATAGAACGAAAATGGATTTACGACAGAAAAACTATCCCATGAAGACCTGTATAATTATTGGATTTATACCAATGAACAAAAAATACAGCTTGAGTAATGAATTGCTAAGTCGAAACAAAGTTTTTAGAAAATAGGAAGGACCTTGTTCCAGGATATACTAGAAAAAAGGTAGATTATGCAATAGTGAGAATGAAAAAGAATGCTTGCCTGAACGTATGACCTTTTGAAGGACCGCGGAACAATGAAAATTCCATTCAACTACAAGAAGATTTAATTTTATCTAAAAGAAATTTAGTCCCATACAAATACTTTGGATAAATAAGATTCTGGATTACTTTATAACGTTATTATGATTCCCATAATATTATAATGATTCCCCAGAATTTGAATATGTCAAAAAATTGATTGATAAACAATCATTGGTCCAACTTATATTACTAATTCAATCATCTCAATTGATGATGAACGCTTTGATTCCGCCTGATCAAGTAACAATTCAAAAACAAATCAATTACAATAAGACATTGATGCAATGGAAACATTGATGCCAATAGAAGACATCCGAAAAAGGGTTCCTCAGGTTATACAATTTGACCGAATTGGGAAGAAGAGAGAAGAAGACGAAAGTGGGGAAGATGGGGAAGATGAGGAAAAAAAATCAACAAAAAGACCATGAAATTCGTTCGAGAAAAGCTAAACGTGTAGTAATTTATGCCGAAAAGAAAAGCGAAGAGGACTGCAGAAAGAGATATGAGAAGAATTCTCTTGCTAGTGCTAATATAATACCGCTACTAATGGTGCTAATGCTACTAATAGTAATGGTGATCAAGGAGAAAGATTTATCTGATACATTACTCCCAACAATCGGACTTTCATCGGATCTAATCAAAAGGATCTATGCGTTCAAGACGTAACAAAGAACAGTTACGAGGAATATTTCAACAAATAATGCATTCCCCCACTTTTTTGATCAGATAGACAAAATATTTTTCCTTCTTTTTTATCTTCTCTGATATCTTTAATATCATTTTAGGAGCCAGTCAGGGAAAGAGCAAAGATTGCGATGGGAAGAAAGAAAAAAAAAGAAGAGATTGGGGAAAGAAAGAAAAAAAAATGAAAAAAAAAGGAGGAAAAGAAAAAGATAAAGAGGAACGAATTATCTGAAACACAGGATACTATGTTTGCTCAAACAATAGTTTGATGTTCATCATCTTCTCTCAGAAAATACATTGTGCCTTCATTGATAATAGCCAAAAATATTGGTCGTTGTTATTCAATTTCGAGTGGTATGAGTTTTAACGAATGGGAATAGGGCATGTTAAATGTACTATATTGGTGTCCATTGTCAGAAAACAGAATTTCCCAAAGATTGTTAACAGACGGTGTTCAGATAAAGATTCTATTTCTTCTTCTCTGAAACAGCAGAAAAATCTAGAGTGTTTATCTTATTATTAAAGATTCAATGAAAAAGGAAACAAAAGACAATTTTTGTTTTTTTAACAGTGGGAATGAAACTGAAACTCTTTTGTGCTTCTCCCTTCAAAACCTTCTTTTTTTTGAACTCAATTTCTGAAATCAAAAATAAAGTAGAAAGGTGAAAATATTTCTGATTCTAAAATCTAAAGAAAAAAGAAGAGTCTCAAAAATTGAAAAAAAACACAAAATGATTATCAAAATACTTTTAGTTATAAACAATAATCAAAGAACGAAAAAAAAACTTAATTTTTATTTTTATAGAAAGTTTAGATATAATCGAATGAAATTATGAATCACGAAAATGTAAAAGATCTAAAATAAATAATAAGATTACACAGAAGAATGAACATTTTATCAAAAAGTCACTTATGGAAAAAGATAGCTATCAAGCGAATTACAATAAAAATAAAATAGAACAAATAAAAAAAAGAAAATAGTTCCATCTTGGGATGTTAAAAGATCAAAAAAAAAAGATTTGGCAAATATTCAAAAATCGGGCGATTATACACAAATCATTATTACAGAAATTGAAAAATTGCATTATTTTTGTTATGTCCATTAAAGGATCAACGCGCAACTTTTTGAATCAAAAAAATAAATTTGCCTGCAAGGATGAAACAAATGAAAAATTCAAAATTAATGAAATAGCAATTGTTATTAACTTATTTCGACTATGAAAGTCGTTTATATAATACTAATATTGATATTGTGTGATATGGTAAAAAATGCAAATAATGACTTATTGCATACAGCGCTAATAACATTTTATAAATTGTCACAAACTCAATTACTAACAATAGCGTTTCTAACTAACTGCGTCAACAGGACTTCATTTTCTTAGAGCAAATGTATAGAATACTTGATTCCAATCACGAATAATAAATGCATGTCTGGGAATAAATGAATGGAAAAAGTGATTAAAGGTCATTATCATACAATTATCTCGAAAAATAATTCTCACTAGTCATAAAAATGAGAAATAGAAATGGCTTATTCAAAGACTCAAATTATAAGGAAGAAAGAAAGACCAATTGAAGAAGAACACAGTGTTAGTCCATTGACGGTCAATCAAAGAAAAATGGAAAACACAGATATGATCTTTATTTAATAACTGAATTGTGGGGATGAGAAGAACTCAGTATTTATGGATCAACAGTAAAAAGTAGATGGGGAAACCAAGAAATTCCATATACAATACATCAAACCTAAATCATTTTTGTATTGGTAGTACAGCTATGAATGAATATTCGAAGATAGATATAGTATTGATAGAGATAAAACTCGGGATGAAAAATATGATTCTAAAATTCTTCATATTCATTCTGGAAAGAAAAAAATAGAAAACTTGGGATCATCAAAATTGATTACCAAGCCAATAAAAAATACAAAACGAATTTTTTTGAAAAAATTACAAAAAGATCTTTTTCTTTTAAACTAAATCAAGAAATCTACCCCAAAAAAACTTTTAAATTGGATAGGAATGAATCAAGAAGGGTTATATGTAATTTCCATATCTAATATAGAATCTAATATAGAATCTAATATAGAATCTTGTGGCTTTCCCAGAGCTTCTGGTACTTTATGATGCATATAAGATTAAAGCATGGATCATGCAATCAAATCACTTCTTTTGAATTTAGATAAATGGTATTGAAAATGAAAACATCAGCCTAAATCCAAAAGAAAATCTTCCTATATCATCTAATAAAAAAATATCCTCAATTGGAACAAGAAAAAAAGGTCCAAAGAGGATCTTGGATCAGATATCAAAAACAAACAAAAAAAGAAGACGACTACACAAACACACCCAGGATCAGAGACTAAAAGGTAAAGAAAAAAACATTCAAGAACAAAAGAAAGAAAACTAAATTTTTTCCTGTGAAAAAATATTTTTCTTTTCAGTGCGACGACGCTGAATATCGAAACGATGATGAATATCAAAGACATATTGTCTCTAGTAGACGATGAATCGAAGATATTGCTCCATTCCAGAAATGCGTCTGGATATTGACGATTCAGAAAAATATAGCTCTTACAGAAGGTGACAAAGAAGGATATTATCGAGCAGTTCATCTATCTCTAAAGAGATGAAAAAATGATTATATATCAAGCCATGAGTATTTCATTAATCCCGAGTAAAGACAAACTAAAGAAAAATGCATAAATAATAAATACATTAATAAGAATCATTTCGAAAAATCCATTTCACATTACCTTATACTAATGAAACAAAAAATCATTATGTTTAACACTCATTCTGAAAATATTCTATCTACTAGACGTCGTGTGAGAAAAATTCTAATTTTGTTTTAATTCCAAAGGGTCAGATCCAACGGATAAATCATTTTTGCAATGAAAACATCAGAGGCTTTGTGGACAATTTTTGAATGAGGGACAATAATGTTAATACGAATGCAAAATAAATTCATTAAAGTGAAATTGTTTCTTTGGCAAACTACCGATTAGAAAATTTGCTTTTTGTAATCGTTATTGATTTGATACCAATAATGACGTCGCTTTTAATATGTCAGGATACATGTATCACATTCGTAGTTAATTTCTATTTTTATAGATTGACATATTAATGTAAATAAACTGAAGATATGAAACATATGGTGTGTTATTCTGGTACATGATATTGATTTAATCTGAATCAACTCGAGAATAAATCTGCAAAATATTCTTTCGTGAAAAATGAATCATCTCTTCTCTTTCTATCAAATCTATTTTGGATGACAGAAAAGAGAATATATGAATAAATCTCAATTTTTATTTACCAATTAAAATCTTTTGGTATTCATTATTATAAATAATAATTTATATATTTTTTTTTTATTTTTTTTTGATCGGTAAATACAAGTAAGCAAAGAAAAAATAAAATTTTTATTTTATGGTCAAAATTCATTCATCTCAATTCTTCAGAAGAAAAAAAGAAAACAAAGGGATCGTTGAATTTCAAGTATTCAGTTTCAATAAAGACGTGAACTACTTCCCATTTGGAATTGCACAAAAGATTTTTATCACAAAGGGCCTACGAAAAATTCTGGGAAAACGTCAACGATTGCTGGCTTATTTATCAGGAAAAATAAGTGCGTTATAAAGAAATTAATTGGTCAGTTGAATATTCAGGGCCAAAAAACTCGTTAATTTGAAGACTCTTTTTTTTTAGTTATGAAATTCTTTTTTTCATTTTGATGAACCTCCTTCCCTTTTTGTTTTATAAATTCATGAAAATAATAGATCAGGAAAGAAAAAAATATGACTGTACCAGCTACAGAAAAGATCTCATGATAGTGAATATGGGACCTCACCACCCATCAATGCATGGTGTTCTTCGACTTCATTACTCTCGATGGAGAAAGATGTTGTTGACTGTGAACCAATATTGGGCTATTTACAAGGTATGGAAAAAATGGCGGAAAACAAGACAGTATTGTAATGTTTGCCTTATGTAACACGTTAGGATTATTTAGCGCTACTATGTTCACAGAACCATAACTTGATAAACGCACCTGAACAGTTGAGGAATGTTCAAGTACCAAAAAGAGCCAGCTATATCAGAGTAATTATGTTGGAGCTAGGTCGTATAACTTCTCATTTGTTATGGCTGGGCCTTTTTATGGCAGATATCCAGTGCACCAGACTCCCTTTTCTATATTTTCCGAAGGGGGAGTAGTATATGATCTATTCGAAGCTGCCACCCAGGTAGTAGATGATGCATAATTATTTCCGTATTGGAGGGGGAGGTAGCTGCTGATCTACCTCATGGCTGGATAGATAAGTGTTTAGATTTCTGTGATTATTTTTTTAACAGGGGTTGCTGAATATCAAACTTATTACGCGGAATCCCATTTTTTTTGGAACAGGTTAGGGAGTGGGAACTATTGAGGAGAAGCAATAAATTAGAACTATCGGGACCAATGTTAGAGCTTCTGGAATCAATGGGATCTTCGTAAAGTTGATGATTATAGTGTTACAATGAATTCGATTGGGGGTCAATGGCAAAAGAAGAATTCATTAGCTCGTTATTTAGTACGAATAGGTGAAATGACAGAATCCATAAAATTATTCAACAAGCTTTAGAAGAGGAGTTCAGGGACATAAAATTTAAGTCCGGCAGTTTGCTAAAGCAAAGAATTCGGAATGGAATGATTTTGACTATCGATTCATTAGTAAAACCTTCCCCCAATTTTGAATTGTCAAAAACAAGAACTTTATGCGAGTGGAAGCCCTAAAGGGAGGGTAGGAATTTTATCTGATAGGGGATAATGGTGTATTTTCCTTGGATGGAAAATTCGTCACCGGTTTTTATCAATTTACAAATTCTTCTCAACTAGTTAAAAGAATGAAAAGTATTTGATATCGCGTGATACTAGGTAGTACTAGATATCATTGAGGAAATTGATCGCTGAAATGATAATTGATACGACATGGTGCAGACTATCAATTCTTTTTCTAGATCGGAACCCTTAAAAAGGGTTTTATGAACTCATATGGCTGTTTGTTCCCATTTGACCATATATGTGGGATCATAATAGAAGTACTAATGGTGTGTGGTTAGAAAGAGATATCTGCAGCTATACAACAACGTGTTGGGGGCCTGAAGCATGCTGGGCCATTAGGAATTCTTCAAGCTCTGCGGATGGAATTAAACTTCTACTTTTGAGACCTACTCCCTCTAGAGATATTCGTTTTTATTTAGTGTCGGACCGTCTATGGCGGTCATATCAATTCTACTAAGTTATTTAGTAATTCCTTTTTGGGTATCACCTTGTTTTTAGTTGATCTCAGTATAGGTGTTTTTTTCTATGGATCGCCATTAAGTATTGCTCCGATCGGACTTCTTATGTCAGGATATGGGTCCAGAATAATAAATATTCTTTTTGGGTGGTCTACGAGCTGCTGCTCAATCTAAAGTTATGAAATACCATGCTCTATGTGTGTTATCAATATCTCACGTGTGATTCACGTTAGAACCTTGAACTTTACCTTTTTTTTCCTAGAGATAAAGGAAGATTTTTTGAATGTATTGAATAGATATCTTATTTTTTTTTATTCATCATTCGAGTCAATCAGTTAAACCAGATAGTTATATGAGTGAAACAAAACAGCTTAGAAATTCGCAGTAAGCAAGAAAAGAAAATCTCATTCCCTATGTACAAAGAATAAAGTGAAAGCAAACATAAGCAGTGTAAACTCTTACCCTAAGATTGATATTTTTGATTAATCATCATATAGATCATATCTTGAAGCAGGTGTAAAAAGATTAATTGTATGAAGTTTATAGTTTTTTGTATGTGCCGCCCCACCATACTATACGGTATCAATAAAAATCAGTGGACGGTTAGGAACACCAAGGTACATAAAGATTAGTAATAGAATAACATAAGGTATAAAAAGATATTCCTGCACCAAAACGAATCAAAATAGGGTCTTTACATTGGTAGAAATGATCCGTGAGTACTTCCCCGATTCCGATCTAGAGTATGCTCTATTCACTGATTAAAAATAACTATCAGAACGAATTAATCCCTTTGTTTTTTTTTTTTTTTTAAGTACCCTATTCGGAGAAAGAAGGAACAGGAAAAAAAAATGGAATAATAATAGATAGAATAGAAAAAAAATTTATTTATTTTTCTTCACATCCATATATACTTCTTATCATAAGCCATGAACTAATACCACAATTCTTTATATCCATTGATATAACAGTATTTTATTGAAGATTAAAGTTATTACTGAACAATGAGAAATTCTAATTATAATAAAGGATGAGATCAATTCAAGTGCTTTTTCTTATTCTAGACACAGAATTCCATTGGTCTAATTTAGGACTACCGATGTCTTTATTCTATCTACCCTGCAAAATATGGCGATAATATTAGAAAAAGACAGTCCTTACATTATTTTTGGCCATTGAGGAGGAGCCGTATGAGGTGAAAATCTCATGTACGGTTTTTGGAATAACGATGTGACAGTGATGTTATTATCGACTATGATTATCCAACAGTTTAGTACAGTTGATATAATTAGGCGCAGTCAAAATGGGTTTTAGGGGATGGAATCTGTGGCACGTCAACCTATAGGGTTTATTGTTTTCCTAATTTCCTTCTCTAGCAGAATGTGAGAGGTACCCTTTGATTTACAGAAGCAGAGGAGGGTGTGCAGGTTATCAAACTGAATATTCAGGTATCAAATATGGTTTTTTTTGTTACTTCTTACTTAAATCATTAGTTTTCCTCATTATTTGTAACAGTTCTTTACTTAGGTGGGTGGGATTTATCTATTCCGTATATTCAGTCCCAGAGTTTTCGTAAAAAAATCAAATGGATGGATTCTTTGGAATGACAATTGGTATATTTATTACATTATCTAAAGCTTATTTGTTTCTGTTCATTTCTATCACAACAAGATGGACTTTACCTAGAATGAGAATGGACCAGCTATTAAATCTTGGATGAAATTTCTTTTACCCATTTCCTTGGGTAATCTATTATTGTTTAACTTCTTTCCAACTTGTTTCCCTTTAAATAAAAATAAGAGGAAGAATAAGATGACAAATAACAGAATAAGATGACAAACCAATTCTCTATTCATAACCTCTTTCAAACAAGAAAAAGAAACATCAATTTTTTTTTTCATGGATATTTACAATATACTTCCTGGTAACTGGGTTCATGAATTATAGTCAACAAACAATTGAGCTGCAAGATACATCGGTCAGGTTTCATAATTACCTTATCCCACAAATCGTTTACCTGTAACTTTATTCAATATCATATGAAAAATCGTTACATCAAGGCGTTTCGTGGTCCGAATTCACTTTGAATTTGATAAATGTATCGCTTGTGATGTGTGTTCGTGTATGCCCCATATGGAATCTACCTGTTGTCGATTGGAGATGAAAAAGAGATATTAAAAGAGACAATTGCTTAATTATAGTATTGATTTTGGTGTCTGTATATTTTTGTAGTAACTGTGTCGAGTATTGTCCAACAAACTGTTTATCAATGACTGCTGAATATGAACTTTCCACTTATGATCGTCACGAGTTGAATTATAATCAAATTGCTTTTGGGTCGTTTACCAATGTCAGTAATTGGAGATTATACAATTCAAAAACAGTTGTGAATTCGACACAAAGCAAAATAGACAAGGATGAACCCCGTGATTCAGAACGATTACCAATTACTAATTGTTTTGACATAAAGGATCTAAGCTTCTTGCTCCAATAAATACAAATAATAATTGATTAATAATTGATTTGATTGTTGATAATTATTCTTTGATTTAAACTGAGAATAGTATTTTTGTGATGATTTCAGAAATATACAATTACAACTACTAAACTAGTATTTAATTAAATAAATATTGAATTAAATAAATAAGATAGTAGGATTCCCTACAATTTGTATCTACATTATACTACATTAATAATTCTTCAATTAGGAACTATCATATAAAAAAATAGGATAAGCATTTTTTTTTTCCTGGACTATTCAGAAGGGGCATGAAATATTTCGACTTATTTATATTTATCTCTTATTTTATACATAATGGATTTACCTGGACCAATACATGATATTCTTGTAGTATTTCTGGGATTAGATTTCTTATATTGGGGGTCTAGGTAGTATTGTTTACCTGTCCGATTTATTCTGCCTTTTCATTGGGATTGGTTCTTGTTTGTATCCTTATTCTATATTCTAGCAGACTCCTATTTTGTAGCTGCTGCTGGCTCCTTATTTATGTGGGACCATAAACGTCTTAATCATATTTGCCGTGATGTTCATTGGTGGTTCAGAATATTCCAATGATTTCCATCTTTGGACTGTTGGAGATGGATTCACTTCACTGGTTTGTGTAAGTATTTTTTTCACTAATTACTACTATCCCAGATACGTCATGGTATGGAATTATTTGAGTACACGATCAAACCAGATTATAGAAC
>JAFKAK010000598.1:0-16908 GCA_019914995.1 Acanthochlamys bracteata
TTCGATTTTTTGATGATAAGTATGAGGAAAAAAAAAAGAAAAGTAAGATTTTCCCAAAAATAAATCTGAATTATCCTGAATCCCCTGACCAATTGGCAATTGACCCGGGAATAAGATCTCAGACCCAGAAAATAGATCTCAGAAAATATTCTTTTTTAAATTAATTCATTTAAAAAAAAGTCATGTCTTGTTCAAACCAATAAATATGGGTTATAGTTAAGAAATTGTAAAACCCAAAATAACAGTTATATGGCATAGAGAGCTAAATTAGATATTCTTTTGCTACATATGTGATAAACCACCTAATACCTAGTTTCTATTTTTGTTAAATACACACTTGAAAAAAAATTTTGGAAATTAGTTTGTTCATAAATTGCGATTCTTTGGGTCATTATGGATGGAACTAAAAGATGAGTGACATAGGAAAAAAAAAATGGAGGGATTCATTGGCTGTACATCCTTTGATCCTATGATTCCAGATCAATAAATTCATTGTGCAATTAATGGGAATTAATTCATAGTAATATTAACTGTAGGCTATTGTGTAAGGGTCATTCAAAAGAAATTAAGTTAATACTATTAGAATAGAATTACAGAATAGAATTAAGTAGAATAGAATTAAGACTATTTTAAGAATATACTATTTAATTAAGTATTAATAATTAAGTATTAATTAAGTAGAATTAATATTAATTGTTCTTCTTAATTAAGAATTAAGAAATTTTGAATATTTGAATAAAAAGAAAAGGATTGGATTTGAAAAATCACTAATTTGATCATTTATTTTTTCAGTAGAATGCATTTTTTTAGTGAACATGACCTGATATCACTTTTTTTTTTTTAATCATTGATTCAGTACAGTAATGTAATAGATTGGTTAATTTTTATAATATTTAGAATGAGAAGAAAAAAAGTGTCCCCATAATCTATCGAAAAAAAACCCTTATCTCGAATCGAGTCCAATCCTGATTCGATGACAACAACTTCCATTATCCTTTTAAGTTCTACATTATGATTTTGTTCATATACACGCGTTCCTTCCTTGTAAAAAGGATTTTTTTCTTTGGATCTAATCTAATGCAAGAATATTTTGCATTACAAATATTGATTTGATTGTCCCAACTATTTCTTTTCTTTCATCAAATACTACTATGATTTTTCCCTTGTTTTTATCTAAAATCATATGATTTTATATATATATTTTTTGTAGGAAAAATTACTTAAATTAAATAAGAAAAGAATTCGAAAAAAAAAAATTTTTAACAATCTTTAGGGATTTCATATAAATTTTATGTTTTTTTTTTATGTGAAAAGTAAATAAATAATCTCTTTCATGAATTGTAGAATCAATTGATATTGAGAAGTCTTTACCAGACCTTTTTTTTTCTTTCCCAAGAAACTATTAAAATAAAGCGACCTTATTTTTTAAAGATAATAAAAAAAAAGAATTTCTATTATCTTTGAATAACATTCAATTATGTATGACAAGAAAAAAGGGTAGAAAAAATTCTGTATCATTTCTTTTCCCGACTGATTGAGACCGCGTTGATGTTAGAGAAGGATAGCTATACCGATTCGGCATACTTTAACAGACTATACAATATTGACGACTCACAAAGATCCAATATCAGTAGTTTTATTTACTGATCTTATCTTCATGGAATCGATTTTTGACTGTACAAGAATTTGGGGAGCCCAGTATGTCTGGAAGAATGAGAACGTTCTTTTTTTTGATATTATCACCAGTATTCGATACTGGGTCATCTATAGTATTACCATACCTTCCTATTCATTGCGGGTTGGTTATTCGTCACAGGTTTAGCTATGATGATGTTTGGGAAGTCCTCGGCCAAACGAGTATCCCACAGCATTGACAAGGATTCCATTAATTACTGGTTGTTTTGACTTTTTGAACAACTCGATGAATTTAGTAGATCCTTAGAGGCCCCAAATGACCATAGATCGAACCTATCCATTTTTACAGTGCGCTGGCTGGCTGTTCATGACCAGCTGTACCTACCGTTTCTTTTGGGATCAATATCAGCAATGCAGTTCATCCAACGATAAACCTAATTCGAATTATAGAGCTATGACACAATCAAACCCGAATGAACAAAATGTAAATTGAATTGTACCAGTTTATATACAAGTTTATTACATTTTGTACTTGCTGTTTATTTTTCAATTATTTCTTCAATTGAGAGAGACAAAAAGAATATAGAATTTTTTACTTACCATTCGGAAGATACTATCCTCATAATTACCCATGATTGTTTTTGTCTCAGCATGACCGCTTGATGAAAAATGGAGGAAAGTGGAGGAAACAATATTATTGAGGATTCCTCTTTGGACTGACTGTAACTGGTATTCTATGATCGGTTCAATAGGTGTTTTTTTACGATTTCATATTCGGGTTTCGCATCTCGTGCAGTAATCGATTTGAATCGTCTCTGTAGATACTCGGCGGTGTGCGCTGAAATATTTACTCTTAAGTGAAACCCTAATTCCATTTGATCTATCCCATAACATACAAGTGAAAATACAATCATAATTAAAAGCATAATTCAAATATTTTCTATTTTTTTGAGCTAATAATAAAATGAATAATAATAAAATGGAATGAATTCGACTGCTGTTCTCCCGAAAGCCTTACTACTAACATGTTATGAATCTGAAACAAGTTCCCAATAAGGCGAAAAGAAGTAATATTTGGCGGATGAAGAAAAATCATTTTTTATTACAATGCGACAAGAAAATTTCTACCTTTACTGACCTACTATGTCAAAATGGAAGACAGCCGTAATCCCCTACTAGAGTATTCATTTATCCGCCCTTTATTCCTTTCCTTTGTGGTAACTGTTGTATGTCTGTGTCTATTCGCACGTGTTTACTGAAACATGGGATACAATGACGAATTCCGGTCGTCACGTGAAACAAAAGCCAAGCGAAATTTACTGAAAATTTTTGATTATACCGCTGTTGTATCGATCAGACTAAATTTTACTAGCCCAGTATTAGAATCTCGGATCTGAAATTCATTTCGTACAATTGAACCTTTCAAACATTTCTTTTGCAAGAACAGGCGTGGCCTAACGGATCTTTGAACAGATTTTGTGCGTAATGGTCTTGAATGCTATTTCGTCTCTCGACCGGAAACATTGAGGACGCTGTTGTGTTGATCAGCTTTTACGGTTCTGCCTGCAACAAGAGATTCTGGTCGGGAGAACATAACATCACCCATGATATCCCGTCGGTAACTATGAATATCTCTGTCCCTTTTTCTTTACGTACTATTTTGCTTTATTACATGCTGATGTGGCATTATGAACTAACATTATTACTTTGCTCCCCGTCAGCAAATCTGACCCCTTCTCTGTTCCCCACCTGCTATGGGATTTTTAAGGTGCATCTTTCTAAGCGAGTCGGAAGAAAAAAGGGAAGACATTTTCTATATTTCTTGCCGAGAACAGGACCTGTCACAAAATATTTTTTTTTGGACGACTCTGAAGAGACGAATTTTCTGTCTTTCTTTTCGGAAGGAGAAACTACGATCGGGAGCAATTCGATCCTTCGGGCAAAATAAGAACAGCTCCACATTCAAAGACCTTTTTCCATTGGGAACTTGTTTTCATTGCATATCAAAAAGGATACGAACAACTGCTTCAAATACGTATGGGGGCCCAAGCTTGGAACTTCAATATCCACGGGTTTAAATGGCTAAATGCGTTGGCACATCTTCGTCGTTGTTCTATTGTTTTTCCCTTACCCTGCTGGCAAAAATGGGATATACTTTTTAAATGATGCGAGTTATTACATTATCATGATCGATACAATGATCAGATCATCTTTCCCTTTCCCCAAAGTATTTCTTTGCTTGGTCAATCATTAGCCCCGGAATTTTTACAGTAAGTGGATAGGTAGCTAGTATGGTTCCTATCTCGGGTCTGCTATTTTTATTTCAATATAGGAAATACTTTAACAGAACAAGTAAAGTATAAGGAATAAGTAAGATTAAAAAAAACTTTCTTTATACTAAGCATTCTGATTTCATTGATATCGGAGATAAAAAAAAAGTTCTTCTTTTTCATTCATTCATTGAATGATAAATCCCTAAAATGAAGGAGATAACGATTTAATAAGGGAAGTCAATATTTCCTATTGTATCAGAATAACTGGAAAGGTGAAACAAGCCCGATATAACCCGTAAATTTAAAACCAAAATCATTTACCAACCCATCATTGGTTCCCAACCAGGGGTCGGTATCCGATCCATCCCCAGTAAAAGGGGGTGAAAAACTTTTATTGTGTCATAAATTTAGAAAAATTTTGAACCCCAAATTTAAAAAAGACAAGTTCTTCATTACCCAGAAAAAAAATAACCATTGAATAGAAACAGGTTATTTGTCGAAATGCAAAAAGATCTGGTGAAAAATTCATTGTGTGTTTTTACAATTGTATTATTTCCTTATTCATTATGTGTAATCTGGGGGCTCCTTAGCATTTCGTCCCAAAAAAATAGTTCTTCTAATTCTTGAATCTTTCTTAGTTTCTCTTGAATATCATTCAAATGAATTTTCATTCACTATTCACAATTGTAACCAAGGTTTCAAACTTTCTTAAAAGAAGACCACCAGGCAAAAAACAGACCCAGACTATGGGAGGGATGCTTTTCTTTTTCATTTTTATCTGTGAGTTTGTGCACTGCTGCTTCATTGTCGACTTTCTCGTCTGAATTTCTCTGTTTGAAATTCTATGACTGAAACAGATCGAACCATGAATCTATTCCCCTTTTTTTGTGTAGTAAAAGTCGCTGAATCTGAAACTATGAAAATGGAAATAGTCACTTTCTTTCAGTTCGAATAAAAAAAGCGGAGCCAAATATGATTTCTGCAATATCAAATTGAGGCGGAATTCAATCATTTCATCTTCATTTGTTCTTCGGCAGTGGACGAAACACACTGCATGAACCCCATGCTTCGATTGTGCGCGCAGCTTTCGGCACTTTGTTCGATTTCTCGTGGTCATCATTTTGGTCGAGAATAACTCCCCCGCTCAATTTCCCTGTTTAGAATAAAAGACCTCTTTCCGTTCTAATAGTTGTGCTATCTCTCATGAAGCGAAGAAAGCTTACGATTTATTCCAGGAAATCCCTGACTTGAAAAAATCGCTCTTTTCTATCGAGCGTCCATACCACCCATTCACGGATTGTGCACCTAAAAAACAATGAATGACGAATGGACGGTCATGAAGAATCTGCGAACTGACGGAAAAAATGATTGCTGAGAAAAAGGCGGATATCCCAGATTCTACCAGTAACTGGAAGTCCCAACACTAAGAAAATAGTGAACTAAAAAAGGATACGGAGCAAGGAAAAAAACTTGTTTTTCGGACCACGCAAGTTCTGTCCATGTATGTTTTGATCTTAGTTCTACGCTTATACTAGATCGGTTGCATTCGACAGGTGAGAAGAATAAGCCAAAAGGCACGACTTTAATTTTTGATCCCCGCTAACTCTCATCACCAACGCTTTTCTGTGAACCATTACTACTAATTGGTTAAACACATTTTTTTTGTTCTAAATTTAAAAGAACCACCGACCCATTAAAACATCTATACCCATATCTGCATTTTGCAGATATCACATCCCATCATAGTTCTGTCATTTGGGTAAACAGCCTATCATATATTACAATAAATAAATATCTGTTTAAATTTATTTAGTATTGAAAGAAATTATAAAATTTGTCCATCGGTTGGTCTTAAATCTTTTTTTTTGGATTAAAAAAAATAAAGCCATTACTTCCCGATACTAGCCTACTAAGGCCCAAAAAATAGAGAAATAAATTGTCATAAAAGGGGGTCCTCGATTTAATTTATTTTTCCTCTTATAAGATTTATACCTCTTAAAAGATATCTTATGAAAAGTATATCTATTATAAATAATATCATGAGTTAATAAGCGCAAGGAATGAACCAAGTTGCGTATACTATCTGTTCTGTATGATATCCACTTTTACCAATTTTCCAAAATTTTTGTTATTCTTCTTCTCCCATTCTTATTCTTGTCTTCTTTCTGTCTTTCTGAAAAATTTTATTATCAAAAGTTTATTATAATTGCGACTCTAACAATTTGATAGAGATTAAACAGTTCATAACATTCATGGTTCATAGTATAATGAAAGAAAAAAATGGGGTTAACAATGTGAAGTGAGAATGTCCATTTATTCTATATTCTCTATTTCTTTATGAATATCTATGCCTATTTTCATTATTTTCATTGTCTATATTCTACCTGAAGGCGATTCTTTTTTCTTTTACCTAATTTTTGTGAAAAAAATTCTCCTTTGATTTCCTGCAGTAGAACATGTCATCGAAAACGGCATTCTTCTTAGTTTTTTTATTAAACTAAATACTTGTTTATTACAAATAACTGGTCGGTATTATACTTTGTTTGATTTGCATTTTTGCGGGAAGAAAACCGTGGTGAATAACTCACTCACCTTTTAATAAGTGTGCGTGTTGGATCGATGCTTGTAGAATAAATCTCCTCTTGTGAACCATCAGGTACTGTCTTCTTCAATATTTCTCAGTACTTTTTTACCAAATCAATGTAGGCAAAAGTTCAGAAATTTGACACCCCCAACAAAAACGGCTGTCACTCCGGTTTGAGGAGATGTAGAAATTTACATGAATAATTTTATTTGATTGATAATTATATAAAGAAAGATATTTTAGCCGGCATAAGCTCAACCCCTTCTTGCCATTTCTCCAGAAGCACACAAATACAACAGGTAGAATCGGTGTGCTGCTCGATCAAACGGTTATTTTCTCGCCTACTACTGATCTTACCTCCCATAACTTTTAAAAACCATACCCCCCCCTGCGGAATACCGTTTAGTTGACCTATGCCTGTTTTTAACGGCTTCCGTTAAACCGTTTTTCTTTATAAAAAATCGATACGTCTCTTTAAAGGGTTTCCCCACTCTGAATGAAATTAATGTTTCCCTGATATGATCTTTCATTCCAGATCCCAATTGGAAGGATCAATCGGTTCGATTCTATCTGTTTTCATTTTCAAATGATATCACACACTGTTCATTTTTGTGACCTAACAAATTCTTTTTATGGTTGTGAAACGATTTTCGCATTGTTACCCTATTGCTATATTTTTTTGCTATCCAAATCATTGAATCTTCTCTTGCTGATTAGTCGCTCCCCATTCTACTAAGTTCTTTATGCTAGAGCCACCATTTTTTACTACCGTACAAATCGACTGCTATGAAAATAGTGACTGTGTCACTGTACCGACACACTGACTATAACTATTACTACTGATTTCAAAAAATGCAGTATCAATGCGGTCTGTGATTAATCAAATGAACAGTATCATACGTGTGAGCAATGTGATTCTTGCTCTTGACCTACTATTCAAACAACTGAAAAAACTTTCTGCACTTGTCGGCTATCGTGTCGTCTAAAAAATCTGATTTTCAATCCCGAATATATGGGCAACTGTCACCATTATATCCCTACTTAAAAAGTATCATCGAGATAAAATTCAAATCTCCACGATAAATAAATAATCAGCATTACTGAACTTTATAATTGGCACTGCTGTTCAGTAAAGATATTTTCCGACGTTACTATAATGGTCTTCACTTTCCATTGGTTGCTCCCGCAACATCAGAACTATCCGTTGTTTACCAGCCCATTTTTAACACTTACAACGGCAACATCGGGTGAACCATTTGGTCTTTCATATTTGATAATACAATAAATCGATTGGTCATTCGGTCATAATTTTTTTTTATCGGTAATCTATGCTATGGATCCAGTCATTAGCATTGATGACTTATTGGTTGTATTGAAAGAATGTTTTTTTAATAAACATTCAATATGTTATGATAGAGTCTTCTCCTCAGTAAGTAAGAAAGTTTTTTCATATCGTAATGCAATTCTCATTGAAAGAAAAATTTCATTCTTCTATAAATGGTGGTAAGTAACTCTATCATAAATAGAATAATAAGTAAGTTTCTGAAGACGGAAGAAAGACAATATACAGCAGGAAGGCGAAGAGCCGCTTACATGCTTGACTATGGCTCTGATACTAGAATACTAAAGATCCATAAGTTTATTACCGATCCAACAATAAACAATCGAGAAGTATTTAATTGACTGTTTTCGATCTTCTATTTGTATTACAGCTTGTTAATCTTGCTGTTTATACATTGTATATGAGAGTATGAATGAATGCATATGAAGAAAATAATAATGCAAACTCTTTGCAATTGCTTTCTATTCTATTCTTTTTCATTTTTCGGCAACTTACTAAAAGGATGAGCCGAGACTGTGCGGTAGCAAGAAGTACTGGTACAGTGTATTATTTATTTTTGTCTATCTTATCTACCAGTTCGAACTTTCAATTGTTCTTTCCGCTCTGGGCGGCAGCCAGTTCGGACTTTCAATTGCTAACTTCGCAGATAATTGGCCCTGCGGTGAATCGTCCCTCGACCGAAACTTGTGCACGCTTCTACGCACTCGGTGCTTCTACCAGTTGCATTTCCCGGGGTGTCTAAAGTTCCTCCAGGGGCTGTGGGAATCACCCCCAAGATTTCAGTTGGAGCAGGATTGCCAAACATGAATACCTAAAACACAGGCAAAACCCCTCCCAGGGCCCAATCTTGAGTGAAGAAAATCCCCGACTACGTTTTTTCAATAAAATCATCTGGTAATCCCAAACCTAAGTCACCCCTTTTCCCCTTTGGTTTCTTTACACCCGTGAATAATCTCACCAGCCCTTACGTAATGTTTTGGGCCCAGTACAAATGCATCCATGATTTTTCTTTATCAGGACTCCTTTCCGCGGTGGATGTGAAGAAGTAGTCGTTGTCACGGCAATAATAGAAGCTAATTTCCCAGTGATCGGTAGTAGTCATGCATTTGTTAGGGCTCCCAATTCCCCGAAATACAGCCCGAATCATTTCTTCATTACTTGCCGTGATTTGTATGCCCCTTGATTTCCCTGTTTCCCCTGTGCTTTAAAATTGTTTTAAAAAACAAAAAAAAAACTGGTCTCTCCAACATTAAAATTTTTGGGCGGTTCATTTTCATCATCTTTGTAAATAAAGGGTCTCCCAAAAACATTCATACCCCCCCCCCCAAAATTCTTTTGAATAACCCCAAATTTTTGGTTTTTAAATTTCCCCCAATAGAGGACGAATACTTTTCCCAAATTTTCCCCCCCTTTCAACTTGAATTTTTGGTGGGGCCTGGAAATTTATAGAAACAGGTCAGATCCCCAGAGGGGTAGAGCTCGTGGGCTTTGACAATACATTACCTTGGAAAAAACAATTTTGTGCAACTGAAAAAGGTCAAAGGATGGGTTCATAAGAATATTATTCTCCCCCCAACAACGGTTGATGTGGGAGCATCGCTTTTAAATCAAGACTGGTAAAAACCCTCAGTCCCCACAGTTGTCCATGTCCAGTGAAAAATTCAGCGCCAGGGCCCCCGCTTCGGGTGGAAACCCCGGTTGAAGGTATGGAATGCTGCCAGATATCATATCCTTGGTTTTTGTAGTCAGGCGTATAATAAGTCAATTTGTAATCTTTAACACCGGGGTCCAACGCTTTGGTTTTCTGTTTTTGGGGACAAGTCCTCCTACAACTCCCTGAATTAAGGATTCCCGACAAGGTCTGCTCATATGGATTAGCGTGTGAAAAATCTTTCAAAATTCAACAGTATTATCACTATTAAAAAAAGGTGAGTTCCTACCATTAAAATTTACCCAAAAACATCATTATTTATCTCTTTGATATATGGGTGCAATCCTTGTTTTGTGGTTTATAATTGGATGATCCCTTCTTTTTTTTAAACTAACTTCTAAAAAAAACTGAAAGATTCCTCTTGTAGTGATATATATTATATATGTAAATCTAGATTTGAAAATGGCATAATTCATCATTAAATTCAAAAAAAAAAAATAAAAAAAAAAAGCTAAAATAAAAATAGGTGAAATATGAAAAAATAAGGCCGTGGCCAAATAGATCAATAATGAATCATAATAAATTTGGCGAACTCATAGATAATATTGATGTATTTCTATAATGAAAAAAATGAAACACCCAACAATTTACAATTCTTATCCATCTACTTGATATTTTGAAAAGGATATTAAATTGGTACTCATTGAATGAATAAAGTTGAATTATTTTCCTTTATAAAGGAAATCAGTGCTAACTCCATTTTCTTTCTTATTATTTTTCTTATTATTAACAATCACTTGCTTCGGACATTTTTTTTAGATTCATTGGG
The DNA here is from genome assembly GCA_019914995.1 of Acanthochlamys bracteata. Taxonomy (NCBI): domain Eukaryota; kingdom Viridiplantae; phylum Streptophyta; class Magnoliopsida; order Pandanales; family Velloziaceae; genus Acanthochlamys; species Acanthochlamys bracteata. The sequence continues at coordinate 10,315 of JAFKAK010000598.1, forward strand.
CAAAAAAATTTGAAAAATATTTCACTTTATTGTGTGGCAATCCTACTACTTCTGGTCGGGTTTCACATGAAGAAAAAAAACCCAGGCGTATCGCTCAAATTTTGGCCCAGTATAATGTCGTTTCCACCGGAATGTATATTTTTAACCTTTGTTTGTTAGGGGCGAGGTTTCTGCCGGGCAGCAAATTAATGTGACTTGTGGGTTTCAGTGGGAAATAATCGAGTTAGAGCGGCTTAGTCTTTACAGATGGTCTGATGGAAAGGGGGGGAGTGATTGCCTGGGCTCCCCTAGTGTTGGTCGGGGGCTCTCTTGGACTTCACGTTCTTGGGGAAAAAGTTGATAATTTAGGCCCTGTAATCTCTTTAACATCCCTATTCATAGATCTCGCTGCCTTTATACAGTTAGATACTAAATTATCTATCTTTGAAACAGGAATTAAGTGGTGGATCTTGCTCTTGCCTGGAAATCGGACTTCGGGAGCTGGGTTGGTAAAACAGTACTCATCAGGGGGTAGTGCGTTCCCCAGCTCAGGGGCCCCATGTATTTGTGGGGTGGGTGACATGCCCCGGGGAACGTCTCTACAGGGAAATGAGTCGGTTTGAAAAATATTGCAAAACCCAAGTAAAACTCTGGTCTGTATAAATGAAGGGGACCAGGGCTCTTATGAGAGTTGGTTTGACTGCCTAACCTGCGGAATAGGGGATGTTAATGAACAAGACGTGCTTCTATTCATCGACAATATCTTTCGTTTCGTACACGGGATCAAGTATCGGGCCTTTGGAGAATGCCCTTCGCATTGGTTATCCCTACGCTTAGTAGAAATGGGTTCCCGCGAAGAATTCTTCTCCAAAGGATCAAAACTTCGACCCCAAGCGGTTTATGTACCTCGGGTTTTGACTGACCCTGCTCCTCCCCAACGACATTTCCCTTTGATGCTCCCTACCATACTATCGGGGGTTAGCTGGGTTTTTTCCCGCAGTGGATCCTTTAGATTCACCCCTCCCTATTTGCAACCTCGGATCGTTGGCGGAATTATGAAACTGCGCAAAATTTAAAACAAACTTTACACGTTCCCAAAGGAACTGGGACATTTGGCTATCTGGGTTGGACAAATTTTTCGGGAGATCTTTTAAACTGTAGCAAGAGCGGAAAAATTAGCTTTCTTATCCAACCCTTCTTTGTTGGAAAAATGTTACTGGTTCTCAGGTAAATATGTTGTCTCGAAACAATTAGAGGTTTTCCCGGGAAACCTCGGGAAAATTGGGCAGTCTTTGGCAGGCTTTATTTGGTGTAACATCGTAAACTACCGGTTTATGAACTTAGAAGAGGCAATTTGAAGAAATACTTTAAATCTTTGTGTACTAACTCTAATCGAATAATTTTCGATTCCAGAAGTAAAAAGAAAAAATTTTTATCTACTAATGGTGGTCATTGATTCCCAAAACCACCCCCCTTTTTGCTGCAGCTGTGATATAGGTCTTGGGGGAAATCCTCAACGACCATGTTTGGTGGCTCTGATGGTTTTGCTGGGGAGGTAATAATGAGATCACTATTTTAGAAATGATGCCGGGCCCGGGGACTGACATTGATCACCCAAAAGGGTCAACAAGCTGAAATGCTGAAGCTGCAGGTAGAGCGGAGGAAAGACAACTTTAGGCGAATCTGGCTCTCCGACGGCTGCCCGTGGAAACTATCAAACTTTTTCAAAATGCTTCAAAAAAATCAAGAGTTCGTTCTTAAAAAGTTCTTCAAATTTGGATTTTTTTTCATTGAACAATCAAATCAATCTGATACAAAAAAAAAAAAGGATTTTGAAAAACTTTTAAAATCCTTTTTTCCCGGGATCTAATAAGTTCTACTATTAATTTTAACCAATGACTCCCCCTTAAACAATACTCTAAAAGGTTAATGTCATTTATAACACAAAAGAACCATCACGGATTATAGATGGAATCTTTTTCTAAGAATACTACTTTAGAGTAAATAAACAATTAAGGCTATCATGTAATCTCCCCTCTTGACAAAAAATTTTATATTTAATGTTTATAAAAAGGGTAACTCAATTGGTGGCCCTCGTTTTTTCATAATGTTTTCAAAGAGCCTATTATAATAAAAATAATCGTCTTTTGAGATCAGAATCGATGTCTTCTCCATTTGATTGGGAACAAAGGAACAATAGCCTACAAATATTTGTTTGGTCAATGAGTGCAAATTCATGTTAAATAGAACTGCTCTTGGATTTGATAATTGGAGTACAAAATACCAATCCATTCATCACTAGGGCAATGAGTATAAAGGTCAAAATAACCTCTTTTCGTCCCTGAACTTTAAGGTGTATAGGAAGTCTCATATTTGTTGACTTTTGCATGGAGCGAAAGAGAATATTTAACTTAATGAAGTTAGGCGGAGGCAGACCTAAGTCAAGTAACCCTTCTTTGAAACACTTTGGTATTGCTCCTAGATCGCAACAAATAATGAATCAGGTACACGGAGCCATTTCATTATCTTATCTTCCTGTGAAGAAAAAATATGGTGGACTAACAGTCTTTACATCCAGTTGATGAGTTAGCCAATGCAACAAAAATGCATGTTGAGTCTTTGAAACAAGTTCGAATCATTTCGATAATATTAGCTTGATCTATTTTACCGAGAAGGTCACAGTTCAGTCCGTATAGCCCTAATACATTCTATTTTTGTATAGATATTGGTATTTTCGTTTAGTTTTTTATTATATCATTCTCATAAGTACTTGTTTATATTATGGACTGGCTGGTTGGTTTATAGAAATAGAAAAAGAAAATGCTTCTGTAGATCCATAAAAACAAGCAAATAAAGAATAAGTCATTCAATGGGTTCAATCAGTATTTCTCAAATCTCGAATAAACTATTCTTCTTCATTATAATTTTTTTCCCTATTTTCTTGTTTCATGATCAAGATATGCTTTTTGTTTGATATATCCACACAGTCAATTCAATTTGTAAGTGAAAATCATGACATGATTCTTTTTAAAACCCAACCTGCCAACAAATGGAATTCTAAGTCAAATGGTCCAACATCAATAATGCACTCTTCTATATTCTGCAATTGATTGGTGGGAATTTTTTATTGAATCCTTCAATAATCTATGATTCTTTCTCTATTAGAACTATTTTCTGTAGATTATTTACAATTTCAAAATCGACGTCATTATACCACTCACTTCTTTGCTATTTTTCATTAGGATGCCGTAGATTTGTTTTATGTATTCATATCGAATCAACTAGAAGTCAATAGAAGCACTAATCCTCTATGAAAATGAAAATGAAATCTTATTTCATTTCATGAAATATTATTTTTATTCATTCTATTTCCCAGTATAATGAAAAAATATAATGAACAAAATTCATTAAATTAATAAGTATAAAAAAATTATATAATATATTTAAAATAACAAGGATAACATACTAATCAAATTTACCATACTATATAAATAGATTTATATATTATATTATCGAATAATTCAGCCATTCCCCATTCATAGGAGTACATTTATGTTCTGCTTCACGAATATGATATTGCGGGCATTTCAATAATATGTGCTATTCCTATCTTGACATTTGTCATTTCTAGGAGTTTGTTGATTGGTGGTAAAGGACCAGAGAAATTTCTAGTTATGAATCGGTAGAACCAGGAAGACTGGGTACAATTTCGAATTACTTATTATGTTTGCTTTAGTTTTGTTGTTTTTGTTGAGCTGAAACTTTCTTTATCCGTAGGCGGCAAATGAATCGACATAGGTAACAATATGACTATAAACTTTAATTTTCAGTAACTATCCAATTGTTGGTTCGGTTTATGCATGGCGAAAAAAACGTTGGAGATAGTCTTAATTAAACTATTCGAATCAAAATAAAGGAAGAAAGATTACATTGGTTTGTATAATTTGATTGAATTTCGTTACTTGACAAACCCAACGAACTCCCAATTCGGTATTTCAGCTACCTCGGGCTCGAGCAGTCAGACTCTCCGGTTTATAACCACTTCTATATAATTGCCGGTTGTTGTTTCATTAATTTGCCTTTTGGCCCCCAATTCGACTTTGATCTTTGGATTTTTCCAAGGTGAGTCTGAAAACAGACCAAATTTTTTAACAGCCAGTAACAATAAAATTTTTTTGGTAGATTTTAGCTGCCGCCAAATATGTCTTGCAGGGCCTGTCCCCTATTACAGGAGGGATGTTCGTATGATTCCAAAATCTGTTCGGGGAGTCGATGCTAATTCCTGGGATGTCTTTGCCCGGGCTGCCCCAAACCAAGGGGTTATGTGCTTAAAAAAAAAGAAGTATCTCAAGGGGGAAAGGGAAAAAGAACTGTTCCCGGAAAATCGTGTTTCTATCAAACACAATTTGATGTTCGGGCAGTCTCATCTGGAATTGTGGTTTCTCTTCAATCCCCTATCCTAAATCCTTCGAAAAACCTTTTTAGATCCAAAAATTTATCTTCCACTGTGATTAGACAGGTTCCTTCTTTTTCCCGGGGAAAAAGAAAAGTGGTCAATCTTTAAAAAATTTTATTGTAAATGTAAAAAAACAAAGAAATCAAAAAGTGGAGGATCAAAAAAAGATGCAGGGGGTTTTCTGATTTAGTCAAGCATGAGCAGTTCATAGATCTTTGGTTTTTTTTTACCAAGAATAAACACAAATAAAAAACAGGTTGGGGTTCCATTTTTTTATTTTATATGTATATGTTACAATTATTTACGCTCCCCGTTTGCCTATGATGTAGCACCGGTGGATTTTTAGCTAGTGTCTTATCTTAAGGGAAAAAGTAATTTTGATAAACCAGAGGGTATCATAAGTTTTAAGAAAAATCCTAAATTCCTTCTGTTTCTGGGTTTGGAAATTGATTTTCAAAAACAGGAAACTTATGATATTTGGGGAAACTATTATGATAATCTCCCCCCTTAAACTATCTTGATCCGGGAAAATTGGATAGGGTTAAAAAAGGGCTATAATACCCAAATTTCTAAAAAAATGCTCATTGAATAATAAACTAATGTTCATTTTCTATTAAAAAGATTTAGATTTTTATTCTCAGGAATATCCTTATTTCTAGAGTCCCGTTTCTCTGGACTCTAATTCAAAAAATATGGAGGCTAAAATAAAAGGCCCTTTATTCCCCCAAATTGGGAAAAATTCATATCTCTTCAATATAAAAAACAAAAAAAAAAAAAGTTTTTTTCCCTGCTATGACTTTTCCAGATCATTTAATGGCCTCGGAAAGAAAAGTAAGCAGGAGTGAAAAATGAAAAAAAAAAATGAAAAAATCAAAAAGAAATGAAGGGATCGTCTTTTATTTGTATTGTATCTAATCTTCTTTTTCTTTAATCCTCTTTTTAATCTTAATTTTAAAAATAAAAGAACATAATCTCATTTTTTTTTCCCCCTACCCCTATTTTTTCCCTCTCTAAATGTCTTATATATGGGTATATATGAAAAATATTTTCAATATATTATTTTTATTCAGGAACAGATTTGAACTGGTGACCCCGGGATTTTTGTCCTCTCTCCTAAAATTACCCATATTTTCTAAATTTTGAAGCTTTATTATTCTTTCAATTAAAAGGGACTAAACAAGTTAAATTCAAAAAAATCTTACTTGATCCCCAAATTTCTTAAGTCTTCCAAAAGAAGACTTTGTTGCTTTATTTGTAAGTGTAGGATAATGATTAGATTATTTTGAATGAAAGGAGAGTAAATGAAAAGTATAGTAAAGTTGGAGTAAGTAGCGCTGATAGAAAAAAAAAAAAAAGAGCGAAATTAAAATTAAATAGTTAGGAGATAAGACGGTCTTTTATTTGAGGATGAAGGATAAAACCTGCCACGATTTCCCTAAAGTCGACAGATTACCTGCCTGTTTCATTAGTATCATTATTGACATAGCAAACAGACTCTCTCTTTATTATCGACAGAGTGTCGGTTTCGAAGATCTCTCGAATATTGAATAATGGTTGATCAATGACTATTCAAATATTTTTAACCAACACAGTTTCTGATGGAAATCAGTTCTGAATGATTTCAGGTGGATTTAGTTGTAATTTAATCTTTGATATAAGTTTGTATTTTGGCCGCCCAAATTAGTCAATACAGCCAAGCCATCCTATTTACCTTGGAAAGGATTTCAGCTACCAACATGTTTACAATCAACTCCATTCGATTAGAACAACCATTGAGTCTACTTGTCCTTTTTGATTCAGTTTCCCTAAACCTTGTTTTCTCAAAATAAGATTTGCTCAGGTTGTTTATTTTTAATTCAGGTTTCTCTGAATTTGAAGTTACTTAGCAGGTTTCCATTCTCATGCTCAATCCAATTCTGTTCAGGTCTACCAATTCGCTATATCCCTTTGAGCAGGATCTAGTGCATAATTCCATCCACTTATTTCATATATCTTGACCCCATTGAATTATTAGATAATTATTCCATAATGAAAAGAGTATAATATTTTTTTTTTTTCGCTATCCTCCATCATTTCATCTTATTAGATGAACCGTATTTGTTTCAATCAGAAATGATTCTATCATTGATCTATCCTCAACTAATATGGATAGATATATC
>JAFKAK010000599.1:0-34295 GCA_019914995.1 Acanthochlamys bracteata
CAATTCAAACAGGGTTTGATTCACCCCCATGTTCTGGGGAAAAATATTTACCACCCCGGAAAGAGGAAAAACAAAGTTTTTGTCAAAAAGAAATGCGTTGAAAAAGGGGGAGATGTTATAAAACCTTTAAAAGGGGATAGTTTTTTCCCTCTCTCAAAAGGGGAACTTTTTTCCAAACATATGCCATGGTTTTTTCTTCGGAACGGGTTGAAATTCAAAATTTTTTCACCCCTTTTGAATTTTTCAGACCATTGCCGTGCTAAGTAGCGGGCCCAAAAAGGGGGTACCCTTTTTTTCATGATATTATGCAGGGATCCCTATATCATAATTCTTACAAAAGATTGTAAAGCATTCTTCAAAATGGACCCCAAATAAGTGAGTTTCGGGTAAGTGTTTGAATTTCCCTCTCCGAAGAAATGATTCATCGAAAAAATTAGTCCCCCCCCTTTCATTGATATGGACACTGGACCCCAAAAAATTGGGGTTCTCTTTTAATCCTTTTTCCTTCTTCTTGTTTGCTGAATATCTCGTTCCTTCATCTTCTCTTTGTTTTCTGACATAGTGAGTTACAGACAGAGTTGAAAAGGTCAATTTTGGTAATTTAATCATACATGATTGAGTTACCAACTTTTGAGATGGTATCCTACATCTGAACTGAATTCTTTCTGGTTAAGAATCTCTTTCTAGTTGCTCTGGAACAATTAGGAGATTCTCCGGAAAATACAGAGTTCTGCTTCTGGGTGGCAACATGCTGTTAGACGGTGGTCCCACTTGTGGGGTCAAATCAATACGTTCTAAGAAGAACTATTTGAATGTCAATCTCATCGATCTCTAAGTATCATACAAATCCCATCAATCAAATCCACTTTTCGAAAAATACGAAATCTAAAGTCATGAAGCAGAAGTCTATTCATTGATAAGAAAAGAAAAAGCGTGAACAGTGATTGGATTGTTGATAAAATATGGAATCCTGGGTAAAACAGTGATTCAATTGATGATGAAGAAAAAAGAATTCGATTCAGTTCTCCCCTTTAAACGACGGAAAAGTTGATAAAATTCGGAGTCGACTCATAGTGATCGTTTATAAAGAAATGACTCTGGTTATCAAATATTGAACAACCGGACCCTTTACTTGATATTGGTTTGACATTCTCAAAAAAGTCTTTTAATGAATTTGGGGTTAATAGATCCTGTTTAGCAAAAAGACGGATATTCCTTGCTCATTATCAGACAATCCTTATTCCAAACCTCTTGGGGTTAATATTTTCTTTTCCCAAATCTCAGGGAAAAAAGCCCACTGCCCAGGCCTATCCCTTTCAGGGGAATTTTGGTGATAGGTTCTTAGGAACTGGACGATCCTTTTGGTCAAATACCTGGCAAAAACCCCTATTTCCTTTCTTTTACGGTATTTCAAAACAATTTCCCTGGATGCCCAACCCCAAAAAGGGTTATCTTTTTTTTTTATCGATTTTTTGTTTAGTGACGATATGGTATTGATGAGGGTGACAATATCGTTTTGGGTGTGCGACGATATGGATTTTGGGTGTAGTGACGATAGGGAATGATGACCTTGATCGGAGCTGCTAACTATGACGACTATGTATGTGGGGCAAAATTCAGTTGATATACCCTTAAATTTCCCAATTAGCCAAAGCAATGTCTGTTTTAAAATGGATTCCCAAAAATTCATAATCTGTCTGTGAATGGGGGCAGTTTCCATCCTCTTTATTAAAAAACTATCTCTCCAGGGGGTTGGGGAAAAATGTTCCACTAGAAATTTCTTGTTATTGCTTCGCTCTTTTTCCCAAAAAATGGCCCCCTTTAATGGTCGAATAAATTAATCCCTTATTAGATAAAAAGGCTTTATTTTTCCCCAAAAGAAAACACTTTTTTCTTTTTCCCATACTAGGGATTTCACTTGGAAAAAAAAATGTCTTTCTAACGGTTCGGGGCCCCTAACCCTGGGTTCAAATGCCGGGGATCTTTGCATTTTCAATGAGGCCCCCATCAGGGAAATATTACAGGGAAAAAAATCCCCAAATTTTAAAATTTAAAACAATTAGATCAATTTCATGAAAAAACTTGGGATTTGCGTCCCCCGGGGAATCGGGTTTTAAAGGGTTGGTCTTTTTTTATCAGATAGGGAAAAACTGTTCAAAAATTACTTCTAAAAATTTCCCCCTAAATCCCATATCTTCTATGAAAAAAGAAATCATGTAAGGAAGGGGTTCTTTTTGTACAAATGGTTTCTTCGAACTTGGAACAGGGATGAAGAAAATTTAAAAATCTTCTTTATCTTTTTGGGGTTTTTCTGGATCAATCCTCAAATCTTTGGGCTTCACCCCGGGCCCAAAGAAAAAAAATTGGGTCACTTCATGGATTCGTTGGGAAAGATTCTCTCTAGTTCATGGCCCCAATTTGAAGGAAAAAAGCGCTCTGGTTTGGGGGCCCCCGGACAGAAAAAATTGCAGTCAGTTTGATGATAATAATCGGTGACATTACTTCTTCGGTCGAACCGGGAATCAATTAGTATGGGGAAAAAAGGATCTTGTTCTATCGTTGATCAGAATTTCTATATGAAAAAAACGAATCAGGTTTGAAGAAGGGGAAGGAGAAAGAACCTTCGACCCCAACAGATGAAAGGGGGTTTTTTCAAAACCATAGTTTTTGGGGTCCCAGAATAGGGGCCCTGGCCCCTTTTAATCTTTTGTTGTTTCGAAAGGGCCCCCTGGTTGGGGTTTTCCCCATTGGGCCGGGTCATTTTTTAGAACAAGGGGTCATTTTCATAAAGGGTGGCTTAAAAAGAAAGATTCGGGTTTTCGGGGTGGAACCATGCAGTACCAGAAAAGAAATCTTCCAAAAAAACAAAGGGTTTTTTGAAAAAGCCATTTTTTGAGACCCTGCGGATCATTCTTTTTTCCCTTTAAAATCGGCCCTTTGTTTTGTGTTTTTACGTGAAATTCTTTGAATGAAAGAATGTCAAAGCTTAATTTCTTCCCCAAAAAATCCTCCCCATCTATAGATAATGCTGGTTCTAAGAATCGCCGAAAACCTTCCAATCGTTGATTCATCGCGGGATAAAAAAGAACCCAAAATTCATTATCTAATGGAAACTTTCCTTTTTAATACTCTTTTCCAAAATTATCAGTATTTATCAAATCTGTTCCATCCCAAGGAACGCTATTGGATCAAAAAAACAAAGACATTTTAAAAAAGGGTTTTTCCCCCATAAAAAATTTGATTCGTAACCGGGGGAAAAAATTTCCCCTTCCTTATCGTAAAAATGTAAACGAAAAAGGGGTTAAGTGGAAGGTTTGGCCCGGGGGATAAGTCGTAAACACTTTTTATTCCATATTTCGGACCCCCTTTGCTCCAAAGGAACAAATGCCACTGCTGAAAAATGGAAGGGAAAACTTGGGTCAAAAAAGTATGTATGGATGATATGAACTCCTAAACAAGAATTCTTGAAAGGGGGAACAACCCAGAGCCTATTACTAAACCACAAAAATTTCCTTTTAAAAAACCCATAAACCCAAATCGGAAAAAAATCAAAAATCCCGCATATCCGATGGGATAGTTTTTCTATTTTCCCCAATAACAGATCATTGGTTTAATTTTGAAAACTAAAGAAAATAATGGGCCTTTCTTTTTGTCTCAGCCCTTTGATCTTCTAAATTGGAAGATCCCCCTTATGGATAATACACTTTCCCATTTTCCCGGGCCCTAATTCTAATTGTTTTTTTTCCCGAAGAAAAAAAGATTCCAGGGAAAAGTTCGCCCCTTTTTCAATTTTTCCCGACCAAAGGGTACGGGATTCTCTTTCGGATGGCCCCTGAAGGGAAGGGGGCTGGAATCCCAAAGCCAACAGGTCTGTCTTTCTCAATTCCCCCCGGGCCGATAGTCCCAAATTTTGGGGGTCCAGTCCCAAAAGTCACGGGAAGGGGTAAACCCTTAATCCTAAAACGGACAAAGGTAATGTCTTTATCTGCTGATTACGGGTTTACTGGGGGGTTATTTTACCAAAAGGTTTCTATCAATCTCCCCTTTGGTTTCCCTTTTGGGAATCATATACGGGGGGAAGGGGGTTTTTGGGGCCGGACGTTTAAAAACAAAACTCCTCATTCATTAGATGAAAGGTCGCCAAAATTTCGGATCCGCTCCCAACCTTTTCCCAATTTCCCAAACCCCGGACCCCGGACCCGTGGGGATCCCGAATACTTCAAAATCATAAGATACTCAGTATATCAATATTGTTTAAATTTGGGGGAAATCTTTTTTTGGTGCTCATTCAATGGGGCATTCTCAAAAATTATGCCTTGAAGGGACTGGGAACCTCCCGCTCTTTGGAGGGGATTTTGAGTCTCGCGTGTCTACCATTTCACCATAAAGGCTTTGGTAAAATCGTATTCTATAATATGATATCTATCTAGTGTGATATATGGAATATAACCATATTGCCAAAATTTGGAGTTTTGGGAGTATTTCTACCCGATCGGTCATTCATAGGGGAGTCAGCCCTTAAAATTTCCTCGATTTGAATTATGTTACCCCGGAGACCTTATCCTTATATTATTTTCAAAAGATGTACAATCAACCCTTTTTTCGATTCAATAGAAAGCCCAAAGGGAATAATGGTCCCAAATAGCGATAGATATTAAAAACAGGTCCATTCGCCTATTCAATTCTAAATGAAATGTAACGACACCGGGAAACCATATGTAAACATAGTAACTTAAAACCCAAACGAATGACCCCTTCTCATAATAAAAATGTACATAACCCCTTTCCCGGGCTGGTGATATGGAATAACTTATAATCATGGAATCAAAAAGATTCCCTGATTTAAATTCAAACTAACCCCATTTCATTTTGGGAGGAAAAATCCCACTAATTCTTTATTCCAATTAGTAGGGGGATCTTGAACAAGGGGAAAAAGACCTAGAAAACTAAAACTAAAGAGGGGATCTTTAGCAATTTTCAAAAATGGGTTATTGATTTTGGATAATAACCTTTCCCCACATCAGTCATACTCCCCAAATTTGATGGGGTTTTTTGATCTTAAAAGGGGAAACTTCTATAATTTCGCCCTGAGGGGTTTTTTCTTGGTTTTGTTCAGTCATTTAAAAAACCCTTATTTTTGAAAAATAAATAGATAAAAACAACGCTTCCTAAAAGTCCTTTTTGGGAAAACCCAAAAAATATTTAAACCTGCCCGCCCTCCCAACCAAAAATAGATGGGTTTTCCGAAAAAAACCCGCTAGTAGGGGGAAGACCTCCTGGGGATAAAACATAGGGCTAAAAAAGGCCAAAAAAAGGGTCTTTTTTTAATCCTAAAAATCCCCAATGTTTTTCAGTTTTACGTAGACTAAATAATTTCAATGCAAAAAGTTCCTAAATTCGTAAAATTAGAAACAACATATAAGTTATCATTTTCATATCCATCATTTTAGGGCTCAACAATTATTTAATAATTACATATCCGGTTGACCCGATGGACGAATATACAGGCCACGTTTCATTGCTTTTTTTAATTCTTAAAAAAAATTCCCCCAAAATCATCTAAAAATAGCTAAATTTCCCAAAAAGTGCCATTCTTTGATAGAAAAAAAGGAAATATCAAAAATTGGGGGCTGAAGCTGGGAAACAGCTCCTTTTAAGTAACAGAAAAAAAAAGCAACGACTGGGTGGGAGGTCAGAAATCGAAAAAAAGGGGGGTTCCTTTATTCTTTCTCTCATTCCAAAAAACCTGCCTTTGGGCTTTCATCTCACCGGGTCCCAAATAAAAAAGAAAGAACTCATCTTCTTTCTTTTTGATTCTATTCCCCCCACTTTATAAAACCAATCTGTTCGATTTCTAAAAAAATTACTAATCCCCTTTAAATTTTCGAGGAAACCTTCATCAGTAGTTTTTGAATGACGCTTTTCAATCTTTTCCGACCTTGGTTTGTAAAACAGTCAGAAAGATTGAAAAATGAAAAACCCTCTGATTTGATTCGTTCTCAATAAATTTAGATGATCATCTTGGGGGTGATCCTTTTTTTCAACAGATGCTCCCCATTACATTCCTCGTAGTCTCTGGGAAGGGGTGAGAACCAACTATGTAATTCATCGATAATTTAAGTATTGTTTCGTCATTAGTCCGATCCTTTGTAAGGAAATACCCCCAATAACAACTTTAAAATGGATCTTTTATCCTTAAAAGATTCAATTTTTTCCTGACCCCCTTCCTTTAATTTTATTTGAACAAAAAAAAAAATCCAAAAAATTTTTTGGGAAGGGGTTTTTTGGGCTGAGTGGGGATAGCATTTTCCCCTTCTGCATGTCTATGAGTTTGAAAAAACCAAACATCTCGGGATAGATATGGTGAATTTGTCGAACGAGCCACACTCCTTCAAATACAGTCAGGAGGTCCGTGATGAAAAGGGACTGAGAGAAAGCAGACTAATTCCTACAGTGATGAATATAAGCGCAATTGAAATTCCTGAGGCGTTATACATTTGTGTATTAAGTAAGACCATTCTACTATTTCTTTGGTTGATCTCCCCCCAGATGAACCACATATAGCCAAGAGAAACCATGAACCAGAATGAGAAAGAGCTTTGCCCCACCATGATAAATATTTAAGCAATGACCTCATTAGATAAATACATCTCTGTGGTATATCCAGATAATGAGTAGAACATAAACTGAAGAACGTTCTGGAGCTACAAAAGATGATTATTAAATCATTAGCATACATAAACATTCCTCCTGGGTAAGCTATTGTGCGAATAAGCAAAACTCTGTTCTGTATTCTGTACATTTAATGCTCTGCGGATGAAGGAATACATAGAGTTGAACATAAGTAAAGCAGAAAGTGAAAAGTTTCGTTGAAATTATTCGTTGGAAATTTCACAGCTAACTAGGTTCTTCTCTGCTCGGAACAATAAGACATTATGCTCATTACTAAACTTGTTGAAGAGATGAGAAATAGGGCAAAGGTCTATCTTTTTTGGTCAGAGGTTGAATCGATCATCAGAAGAAAGAATTGAGCCAAAGATTAAGATACATTCTGGGAAAATGAAACTTCCATGGAAGAAACCGTAGAACGCTCTGCAAAATTATAGTCGAATCGAGAATGAAGTTTGCTAATTCTGTACATGCCAGATCATGAATTAGTAGCCTCGATACCGAAAAAGTCAATTGTTTCAGACTTTCTATTTTGGAATGGGATATTTTGGAATCCCCATGAATAGGATCAAAACCTTATTCATGATATTTCATAGATTCCTCTTTTCTTATTCTTAAAGCAAGCCCCCAGAGAGAGACTTGGATTGATCTATAGTTTTATGTTTCATCTTTCTTTCCTTTTCTTTGTTTCGAGAAAGAATGTCAGTAATTCCGATTCTTTCTTTTTCTGTGATTCTTTTCGATCCGAGATGTATGAATCCATGGATCTATGTGTCTATATAGATCCTGTTTATAGATTAACGAAAATGTGCCAGCTCTATTACCTCTGCCATTCTATGAAGTCTCTTCTTTTTATACTCGCATCGCCTTTCCCAATAGCATCTACTAATTCAGAACTTAATTTGAAAGCCACATATTTCTGACCCGGACGTTTTCGGGATGCTATGTAACAGATGGCAAGTGCTTTTCGCCTTAGATCTGTTTCAGCCAAAGAACTTGATAGAGTCAATCCGCCTACACGTCTTGCTTTACTGCTATATCGGGAGATTCTCCCTGTTACTTGACGTAAAACAGATAATTAGATTTGTTTCTGTCTTTGTTGAATCTTTTGCGCTCGATAGATAATTTGACAAGCCAACGATTTTTTCCATGTTTCATCACGGCCAGCAACATGTTAACTAATCGACCACATTCAGGATTTTGCAGTTTTCTTCTGCAGTACCTCCGACGTGACATAGCGTAACCGAGGTTCAAAATCATTTTCTTTATGAGGCTAAAACGGAATCTTTGGCTTTTAACCCCATTGCTGGTGAAGATATGCATGAAAAGATCTACCTCCAAGCCTGTCTACATCTGACTTTCATCAGAATACGGCTTTCACAAATTCTATATGTATCTATGAGATCAGAGTAGCAAAATTCTGTTTCTCACTACAAATTGAGCATCACGTTTCCCTCCTTTTCTTCACTGCCTGGTTGAAATCATTATACACTACATATCCATACGATCAGTCCTTGGGTTTCCGAAATGGTGTAATCATAAAAGAAGTGCTTCGAATCATTACCACTGACTCGGACCTATTTCTGAAAAAAGTCAAATTATTTCAATTGTTTGTTGTTATTTTGGACAAAGTAAGGGAAAACCTCTGAAATGATTCAATATTGGACATATAATGATTCCAGATCGAATCTTTAGAAAGATCTTTTGCCTCATGGTAGCCTACTTTGGTCTTACATACGAACTTTCTGTTGTGGGTTAACTATACCTTCCCTGTTTCTGGCGATTTACCCTTGGCATCATCGATATTCAAGTCTTGGATAAAATCTCCTGCACGCTAGAGCATGCCAGCCGGCGATCCTTTGCTCAAACAGCATCTAGGAGTTCCTCAGACAATGTGATATCTCCACCAGGTAAATCTTAACCCTTCCTCCTCTTTGTACACTACAGAATATTCTTGTGAAGTATGGCCAATACCAGGTATATAAGCGTTGATTTCAAATCCAGAGATTAATCATACTCTGGCAACTGCGTAAGGCAAGTTTGGTTTTTGGGGGTGATAGTGGAAAATTGACAGATAAGTCACCTTACTGCCTCTACAGACCGTACGCGGAATTTTCACATCATACGGCTCACTCATTCAATTCTTTCCGAAGTGATTGGATCCTTTTCTATTCGTTGAATCTCCTCCTTTCTTCCTCAAATCAAAAGAAAGGGCTTCAGATAAATTCAGTGCATTTCATGTTCCAATGCATTTTTCATTTATGATCGAGGAGAAAGATTATAGTTTTGCAAACACATATGGATCAAAATGCGATCTTATAATGTAACAACGATCTTTCTCAAATCAATCTTTGCTCTATCATTCTTGAATCAGAAAGATCCTTTCGAGTTTAATTTATTCATTTGAATCTGGGCTCTTCTATCTTCTACTTTATTTTTAATTTTTATTTATTTATTTTGATTTTTATTTCTTTTTATTGTTTGTTTTTTCTTCTTTATTTCATTTCGATTTTCTTTTTCCCTCTCTTTTTATTCCCTTCCATCATTCCTTAAATTTTTGTTGATCCTGTGGGAATCCCGACCCATTTCTCGTCGGGCGAAGGAACTGAAACGAAGATTTTTGATCGAAGTCAAACTGCTATGTGAATCTTCTGTTTTCTCTTCCTCTATCCTGTCCATGGGTATAACGTTTCAATCAATAGGCAGCCTTTTCTTCTGTATGAATCGACTATTATTACATTCAATTCCTTTTCGATATTCCCGAGGAAAAATCCCGGTGGATCCAGGTCCGACAGGTTGGTGTGAGCTTATCCATTGCGGGTATACTTTCTTCAAATAGGAATAGTTTTCAATATCTGGCTTTCGTGTGCGAACAGTCGTCGGATTTTCGATGAAAGCCTATACTGTTGAAAGGATATCTATGTGATCCGATCGATTGCGTAGGCCCGCGGTAGCAACAGAGCAAGAAAGTATACTGAAAGACAGTTTCTTTCTATTATATTATTAGTGATCTCGCTCAGTGGGTCCCTTTCTTCCAGTGACGAACTGTTTAACAGTCTACATTTATTTTTATCTCTGTTCCTTGGACCACAAAGGAAGGGGCTCGGCAGGAAGAAGGTATACCATGAAACAAGAAGTCAACCTGCTTCTGGAAATATACAACACAGATTCTGGCAGTACAATAGATTGGACCCTCCCATGTCTGATCCCGAATGATCAGTCTTTCCTGGGGTCAATCTTTGCCTGCTGAGCAAGAGGATTAGCAAGTTACAAATTCTGTCTCAGTAGGACATGTATTTCTATTACTGTAAAATTCATAAATGAAAATAAGTAGTTAATGGTGATTATTATCCTTTTTGTAGTGACAGATCTTTATGTGTTCTAAGAAAGAGTTGTCCATTTCATTTTCGAGGTCTCAAAAGGGCGTGGAAACACATAGGAAGGATTTCTTGAATAAGGTGAAAAGAAATGGGCTCCAGTTCATTCCGGAAATGGTATTAGATTTTGGCGCGCAAGAAGAAAAGTTATCCGTATCATCTTCGGCTTGGTTCTATAACTTCCCCTCTTTTTTTTTGAATACCGAATCGGGTTCTTCTCCTACCAGTATCGAATAAACATGCTGAACCAAAATCTTCTTCATGTAAAACTGCTCGATTTAGATCGAAAATCATGCAGATTTTCTTTATGAAACAGTAACATGGCTCGAATCACATGTAATCCTATTTCCGATAGAGCAGTTGACAATTGAATCCTGTTTTTCCCATTATTTTACTGCTCCATATCCATAATGGTGATGTGAGAAAAAGAGGCTCCGCTCCAGGATTGTTCGAGAATAGTGGCGTTGAGTTTCTCGACCACTTTGCTGTAGGATTAGTTAGTTCTATTTCTCGATAGGGACGGGGAGGATATAACTCAGCGGTGAGTGTCACCTTGACGTATTGGAAGTCATCTGGTTCGAGCCTGATTATCCTAAATAATGTAGGTTTTTCTGGCTTTGACTTTACGCCGTCCGTGATCCAAGGAGAATGGATAAAATCGTGGGATTGACGTGATAAGGTAGGGAAGAGGCTATATTGCTGGGAGCGAACTCAGGCTAATATGAAGCTGCGCTGGATACCAGGTTGTGCCTTGGGAATGAACAATTCCGAATCGCTTTGTCTACGAACAAGGAAGCTATAGTAATGCAACTATAGATCTCATGGAGAGTTCGATCCTGGCTCCAGGATAGACGCTGGCAGCATGTAACACATGCAGGTCGGGCCGGAAGTATGGTGTTTCCAGTGGCGGACGGGTGAGTAACGCGTGAAACCTGCCCTTGGGAGGAACAGCAACTGGAAACGGTTGCTAATACCCCGTAGGCTGAGGGTAAAAGGAGAATCCGCCGAAGGAGATCGCTCTGATTAGCTAGTTGGTGAGCAACCAGCTTGCCAAGGCGATGATCATTAGCTGGTCGAAGGATGATCTAACCACACTGGGACGAGACACGGCGAACTCCTGCAGGAGGGCAGCAGTGGGAATTTTCCGCAATGGGCAGAAAGCCTGACGAACAATGCAACGTGGAAGTGCTAGAAGGCCCACAGGTGTGAACTTCTTTCTCAGAGGAAGAAACAATGACGTTATCTGAGGAATAAGCATCGGCTAACTCGCAGCCACCCAGCGGCCGCGTGATGAGACAGAGGATGCAGCGTTATCCGGAATGATTGGGCATGCAAAAGCGTCTGTAGGTGGCTTTTCAAGTCGCCGTCAAATCCCAGGAAGCTCAACCTGGACAGGCGGTGGAAACTACCAGCTGGAGTACAGTAGGGGCAGAAGTGCGGTGGGCGGTGATGCGCCAAGTCAGGCGGCCTGCGGCAGAAAACTCTGCTGGGCCGACGCGGCGCTGAGACAGCTGGGGAGCAAGTAGAGTTAGATACCCAGTGGTCTAGCCGTAAACGATGGATACTAGGCGCTGTGCGTATCGACCCGATGCGGTGCTGTGCTAACGCGTTAAGTATCCCGCCTGGGGAGTACGTTCATGGGAATGAAACTCCAAAGATTGACGAGGGGCCCGCGCACAAGCGGTGAGCATGTGGTTAATTCGTGCAAGCGAAAGAACGCACCGGGGCTTGACATCTGTGAATCCTCTTGAAGAGAGAATTGCCTTCGGGAACGCGGACACCAGGTGGTGCATGGCTGTCGTCAGCTCATTCGCCGTAAAGGTGTTGGAGTTGATCACCTTGGGCGCAACCCTCGTGTTTTAATTTGCCGCGGTGAGTTTGAGACCTGAACAGACTGCGGTGATAAGCCGGAGAAGGCGAGGATGACGTCAAGTCATCATGCCCATATGCCTGGGCGACACCGTGCCTGTGGCCGGAACAAGGTCACGCGATCCGCGAGGTGGGCTAACTAAACCGTCCTCAGTTCGGATTGCAGAAGAAAGCAGCCTCCCGCCTGCATGAAACCGGAATCGTAGTAATCGCCGATCCAGCCATACGGCGGTGAATTCGTTCAGGCCTTGTACCCACCGCCCGTCACTGGGAGCTAGCCATGCCGAAAGTCGTTACCTTAACAGGAGGATACCGGGAAGCCAGGCTAGTGACTGGGTAAAGATCCGTAACAAGGTAACCGTGTGCTGGAAGACGCGGCTGGATCACCTCAACACTGAGAGGCTAATGCTTATGCTTGTTGGGTATTTTTGGTTTCGGCTTTGCTTCACACAAAAAAGCGAGCTACAATCTGAGCCTAAAAGCTTGGATATCGTCCTCTTTCGTTTCTCGACGGTGAAGTAAGACCAAGCTCATGACTTATTATCTGGAGTCAGGAACAAGTTGATCGGGTCCCACCCACGCCCACATATCCCTCGTGTAGCGACATGGGGGCACAAAAAAGGAAAGGGGATGGGGTTTCTCACTTTTGGCACCATGACACCTCCCACTGGGAGGCCACATTTGAATATTAGCTCAGTGTGGTGCGAGCCGCGCCCTGATAATTGCGTCGTTGTGCCTGGGCTGCGAAACTCTCAGCCACATAGATGGTCCAATGCCGCTCATCAGCGCCTGACCCGATGTGGATCATCAAGGCACATTAGCATGGCCTTCTCTCTGTTCAGATCGGAGTTTGAAACTAAACTTGTCTCAGGAGGATAGATGGGAACAAATTCAGGTGAGAATCAATGTAGATCTAACTTTCTATTCACTCGTGGGATCCGGGCAGTCCGAGGGACCACCTATGGCTCCCTCTCTTCTCGAGAATCCATACATCCTGTCAGTGTATGGGCAGCTATCTCTCGAAGCACAGGTTGAGTTCGGCCTCAGGAGGTAATTTTTCCCTAACAACGCATCGCCCCACAGACCAAGAACTACCGAGATCACCCCTTTCATTCTGGGGTGACGGAGGATCAGCCGCCATTCGACCTTTTTTCATGCTTTCCCGGAGGTCTGAATCAGCAACAATCAGCGGAATTTCCCTAATCCTCCTTCCCGGAAGGGTAATAAATTCTTTTTCGCTTTCCGCAGGACAGGAGGTGGATCTAGCCATAAGAAAAGATTAGCAGGTATAATAACTCACTTCTTGGTCTTCGGCCCCTCAGGCACTGAGCGCCTGATCGTGCAATGGGATGTGTCTATTTATCTGTCTCTTGACTCCGAAAATAGAACGGAGTTTGGCAGATCTTAGGTGGTTGGGCCAGGAGATACAACGCCTTATAACGCTATCAGGTTGTTTGACAAAGACTTGCCATGGTGAGGAGAAGGGAACAAACACACTTGAAGAGCGCGGTACAACGGAGGTTGTATGCTGCGTTCGGGAAAGATGAATCTTTCCCGAAAAGAATCTGTGATTCTCCCAATTGAATTGGATCGTAGGTGCGATGATTTGCACTTCATTTAGTCTCCTAGTTCAAGTCAGATAGCCCAGCTACGCCAGAAAGAATAGAAAAACATCTGCTCTTTCATGCATGCCTCAGGCTCGAGGATATGCCTCAGTTGGTAGCAGTCCGCTCTTGCACAGTGGAGTCGTTGCGATTGCAGGTTAGATGTCTAATTGTCCAGGCGGTAATGATGGTATCTTTGTACCTGAACCGGTGGCTCACTTTCTAGTATAGGGAAGAGGACAAAACATCCGAAAGCTCTACTGAAAACCAAAAAAAGGCTGTCAAGAGAAGGAGTGGGATGGCAGTTGGTCAGATCTAGTATGGATCGTACGAAGATGTTGGGTCACGCCCCCCTGGGTTTTCCCTATCTGGTCTCTGGGAAGGATAAAATTTTGCCCTTCCCAAAACTTTTTCTCTCCTTAACCCCCTTTGGGGAAATGGAAGGAAGGAAAATCCATGGACCGACCTCGTCTCACCCGTAGGAACTAGGGGAAATCACCCCAGGACCCTTCGGCATCGGGCCCCGGGACCCCAGACCTGTTCAATAAGTAGGCTTAGCTGTCTCTCGGTTGGCAGTAAGGGTCGGAAAAGGCAATCTTTCGTTTTTAAAAAACCCAGCATTCTTAAGACCAAAAGTCGGCGAAGGAGAGCTCTCGTTCTGGTTCTCCTGAAACTGGATTCTCGGAACCCAAATCTAAATGGATTCAACTCTTTTTGAAGATTTTGAAGAGTTGCTCTTTGGAAACACATGATAATTTTAAAGCTGTGTTCAGGGGAATTGGGTCTATCGTTGGCCTCTATGGTAGAATCAGTCGGGCCTGAGAGGGGGTGTTACCTTGGCGGATGTCGGCAGTTTCGAGCCCGCCTCAGCCCAGACAATTTTTTTTGTTGCAATTTTCCGTTCGGATTCGATCTATGATTTCTCTTATGGATTGAAAAGACCCTTCCATTGCGCACCTTGGATGGCTAGCCTTAACAATTAATTTGGCGAGGTTCCCAAGGAGGCTTCGGGGTGGATACCTAGGCCCCGGGAAACGAGAAGGGCGTGGCAACGACGAAATGCTTCGGGAAAGTTGAAAAAAGCATAGACCCGGAGATTCGATGGTCAACCTTTTTGAACTGCTGCTGAACCCCATGGGCGGCGAACAACCGCGAACTGAAACTCTTAGTACAAGGAAAGAAAGAAAGGCGATTCCTGGTAGCGGCGGGAAATGGGGCAGCCTAAACCGTAAAAACGGGGTTGTGGGGCAATAAAAGCGTCGTGCTGGCGAAGCGGTGAGTGCACCTGATGGCGAGTCCATGGCCGAAGCATCTGGCTCTGACCCAGTACGGGCAATGGGGGGTGTGTGAATCAGAAAGGAAACCCCCTTTTCAAGGCAAAACCTCCTGGGTGAGATAGGAATGGTCGTGAGGAAAGGTAAAAAACCCCCCATCGGGGTGAAATAGAACATGAAACCGTGAGCCCCCAAAACGGGGGGAGAAATGTGATCTCGCGCGTCCTTTTGGGAAGAAGGGCCGGACTCATGGCAGTGAAAGCTTTGGGAACACGGGCCGTAGCGAAACCCAGTCTTCATAAGGCGATTGTCTGCATGGACCAACCTGGGTGATCTTCATGACCAGGATGAAGCTTGGGTGAAACTAAGTGGGGTCGAACCGACTGATGTTGATCAGCGGATGGGATTGTGGGGGTGAAATGCCAGAACCAGGGCTGCTGGTTCCCCCCGAAATGCGTTGAGGCGCCCCCCAGTTGACTGGACATCTGGGGAAAAACATTTTCGGTGCGGCCGCGAGACGTAAAATGAGCAAACTCTGAATCTAGATAGGGCCAAAATAACGGGGGGGTAAAAGTCAGCCAGTGGATGGATAACCCATCGTCGAGAAAAACGCGGATCACCACCCAAGGCCCCAAATACCGCTCAGTGATAAAAAGGAGGGTGCAGAGACAGCGGAGTTTGCTTTAAACAGCCCCCGAAGAGTGCGTAATAGCTCTGATCGGCTCTTGCGCCGAAGATGAACAGGGGTAAGCGATCTGCCGGCTGTGGGATGTAAATCATCGGGAGGGGCGTTTTTCCCCCTTAGAAGCACCGCGCAAACAGTGGGACAAAAAGGGAAACAGAAATTTGCGGTAACGCAAACTGGTGAAATCAATGCCCCCAAAACCTAAAGGGGTTCCCCCGCAGGTTCGTCCCCGGAGGTGGTCAGGGCTAAAATCAGGCCGAAAACGGTCGATGAAAAACAGGTGAATTTCTGACCGCGGGGTCCGAGGACGGGGGAGGCTAGGTTAGCCGAAGGTGTTTTTCAGTTCAGGGGCCCCAAAAGTGACCTTCTTTTTTGGGAAAAAAGGGGTAGAAAATGTGGTGTGTCCAGTACCAGGCGCTACGGGGCTGGGTAACCCCACCCCTCCCAGGAAAAACTAGACGCCTTCACAAAGTGCCTGTACCCAGCCGCCGGTGGGTGGGGAAAAGGGAAACCTGGGGCGCCGAGACAACTCTCGGGGAACTCGGCCAAATGTATTTTTGGGAGGGTGCCTCCTCACAGGGGTCCGCCGTGACCAGGCCGGGCGCTGTTTCAAAGCAGGTCTCCAAGTCTAAAACCATGTATGGGGCGGACCGCCAGTGCCCGGGAAAGGGCAAGGGAAATTTGACTGATGACGAGGCCGGGGACCGAAGCCCCATTTAACGCAGCCTCCCTTCCGTTCCTAAAAAAGCGAAATTCCTTGTCAGGTAGCACCCACAGGCGTTGATCTGGGCACTGTCTCGGAGAGGCTCGTGAAATAGACATGTCTGTGAAGATGCGGCCCCTGCACCTGGACAGAAAAGCCCCATAGCTCTGTTCCCCGGATTGGCTTTGGCCTTTTTGCGGCAGTGAGCGGAGGCCTCCTTCCGAGGCCCAATCCGTGAGAACACTCTGGAAAACTAAATTCTTCCGTCAAACCCCCGGCAGGACAATTTGGGGGCGTTTCCATGGGGGGTAGGGCCCCCCAAAAAATAACGAGCGTGCAGGTTTCCTCGGCGGACGGAAATTGCCCTCAGTGCAAAAAAAGAAAAGGAAAACGCTGCCAAACACCCGTCGAGCGGGACGAAAGTCGCTAGTGATCGGCAGTGCAGGGGGAAGGGGGTCCCCACGGGTAAAAAAATTACTCTAGGGATAACAGGCTGGTCTTCAGGGGTTTACATCGACAGGGAAAAATTTTGGGACCTCGAGGCTCTTCAACCCAGGGGGGATGTTTTTTGTTCCCAAAGGGGTTGGCCCGTTCGCCCATTAAAGCGACGTGGCTGGGTTTGGGGAAAATTTGTGGAGACTGATTCGGTCATATCCGGTGTGGGCGTTAGGCTTTAGAGGACCTTTCCCCAGTCCCCAGAGGACCGGGAAGGACGCCCTCTGGTGTACCAATTATCGTGCACGTAAACGCTGGGTAGCAAGTGCCGAGCAGATAACTCTAAAAAATCTAAATTAAACCCCAGATGATGCTCTCTTTCAAAATTCCCAGGCCTTCGGTACGCCGAGACAACGACGGGTTCTCTGTGCAGATGGGCGACAAGTAAAGAGAACCCAAAAGAAGGTCAGGGCGGACGACGTTTATCATTACGATAGGTGTCAGGTGAGTCAGTGATCCCTTTAAAGAGGCATCCTAACAGACCAGAGATTTGAACCTTGTTCCTACGCGTCAATTCGATAGGCACTCGCCATCTTTTTTCCCATTGTTCAACTCTTTGACATAAAAAAAACAAAAACTCTGCTCTCCCTCCTCTCTTCTATCAGGATGGAAGGGCAGGGAACCAGTAACCCTTCAGTAAAATTAAAACCTCACAATCACTTTAATTCTTTTCTCTTCTTCGTTCAGGGTTTCCCGATTTTCTTGTCCTAGGCGTAGAGAACCACCAATCCATCCGAACGGTGGTTAAACTCTGGGGGGAGGGTCTGTGGAATTTGGGAAAAATAGCTCGCCCAAAATGAAAAAAAGCTTCCTCCTATTTGACAAAATATGCGAAAAAAAAAAAATAAAAAATGCAAGGTCGTCTTTTAAAAACCCCCTTGACTTCTCTTTACCCCCCCTTCCCCCGGAAACCCCTTTTTTTAAAGGGCCCCTTTTCACCCCTTGGGAAAATGGCTGGGAAGGGGGGTTTCCCGCACGGTCCCGGGAACAGCCCCAGCGGGAGGGGTGGGCCTGTAGTAGGAAAAGCCGTGGCTCAAACACAGTGTGGGGGGTTCGAATCCCTCCCCCCTAACAAAAGTAAGACCTTTCCTTTACCCTCTGGGGTGGGAAAATCCTGATCGGGATACGGACGAAAAAAGCTGATGGGTCTTTTGTCGAAATGGAATGGCCTTATTCTTTATTTATTGAATGGAATGAGAAAAATTTACATATAGTAACCTTTTCGAATCAGCATATTTGTGTTTTTTCCGTAACTCTTACTCAGCCAACAGCAGAAACAAACAAAAAAAAAGTATAAAATACAAATATACAAGTATTGGGCCATAGCAAAATGCGTTCCTCGTCCCTTAATATGTTTGATCCGGGTAATTGTGGCTATCAGGAATTATTATTTTTATCTTTGTCCCCATAAACATCTGAAATTCTTTGGCGATTACTTATTGGATTTACAGGATTTTCCCCGGGTCCACCAGGTATTGATGATTCTAAAATATCGTAAGAACAGAATGTGATACGATGAGATAAAATAAAAGAAAAAAAAAACGGAATGGGGTTCCTAATCTAACGGTCAAAGCGACCCTTTAATTCAATTCTTCATTCTTTAAATTTTGGGAAATTTAAACCCAAACTTTTGATTAATCCAAAACTCCCCAAATAAATTCGAAACCCACGACCCGTCGGTACAGCAAAACCCCTCTACCATGAGCTCTGAGGGAAAAACGGGGGATTCTCTCCAGAAGTTCCTCCCCTTCTCAACCTGGGTTTTGGTCCCAAGCCTTCCTTACCCCGTTTTTTTCGTCGTGGGTCTGTCCCATGCCTCATTTCCCTAAAGGGAAACCCCAAAATGGGTCCCATTCATTATATTCATCTATTCAAATTCCTCATTTCTTCACCCTTTGGGGTATTGACTAAAGGGGTGTATTCAATCAGAGGTGGTATCGTAATAAGAATGTCATTTCTCATTTTATAGTCTCTGTCTCTTTTATGGAAAGTTAAATCATCATATAATAATCGGAAAATTTCAATAGAAAAGAAAAAGGGGGGGTTTGCATTTTTAATCTTTTCTACTAGGTAATCTTTATCTTAATGAAATAATAAATTCAGTCTTGTGGTCGGGCTCTTTATGGATTTTGACCCCATTCTCCATAAGGGCCCCCTTATCTCTTCCTTCTCGAGCTCCCCGGTATGGAAGAAGGCCAGAAAAAAAAAAATCGCAAACTTTGGTTTTATTGGGACAGCTCAGATGTTCATATCGTTTAATATGGGCCCCTGCATCTAAATTGGTAGACCTCATCAATAACTCTGGTTCTACCTTCTTTTTTTTTTCATTTCTGGAACAATCACAAAAAAAATGGGGTTATGGATTTTCGAAATTCATTTCGTAATCTCGCATTCAATGTGTTTCTGAATAATCTCTTTTTTTTGTTATTCATTTCATTTTCCAAGTTCACCTTGAGATTAGTCAACATTTGTCTGTTTTTGATCAACCAACAGATCTTTTTGTAACAATAAATTTTGTTGGTTGGTTAATTGGTCACATTTATTCCTGAAATGGGTTGTTGGTATTATTCTGGATACCAAAAACATTCTATTCGTCTAGATCTAATAAGTACCTTGTGTCATGGAAATTTAGGCTCAATTTTTAGTATTCTCTTATTTATCACCTGTGTCTACTATTTGGCGAATGCCCTCCCTATTATCATAAAAACTAAAAGAAACCTCAAAAACGGGAAAGGAGAAAGTGGGGGGAAGAAAAGGAGGATCGGACAAAATGGGTAAACGGGGAAGAATCGAGTGAAGGGAAAAGGGAAAAACAAAGGATGAATTACCCCTTTCCTTTAAAGGCATCCTTTTAAAAGAGACATCTATAAAGATACCCCAGTTTACAAGGTCTTATCTTGATGGATATCAAATTGGGAATGGGAAGACTTAAAAGAAAAGGAAAGACTTTTTCAGTTTGAAAAACCTTTTGGGACTTTCCTTTTTGATTCTAAAAAAATGGAATCGTCATTGCGATATATAAAAAATGATCGATTTAAAAATGCTGTACGAAATGAAATGTCTAAATTTTTTTTTTTATACATGCCCAAGTGATGGAAAAAAAAATATTTTTTAAATATCACCTAGTTTATCACCAAAATGATGAACGAAAATGGTTTGTAAAAGAAAAACTATCCCATGAAGACCTGTATAATTTGGTTTATGCCAATAAAAAAAAAATTAAATTAATCCGGTAAAAAAAAAAAAAATCAGTAAAAATATTAAGACATAAGATGAATACAAGAATAGATGGACGATATTCGCCCCCCCCATATATTTGATTCCTTATAAAAACGCAGACCAACTCATTTTGATTCCATAAATTATCGTCTATCAAAAAAATAATTAATTTTGGCCAATCTTCTATACCTGTGGTAAAAACCCTATTAAAAAAAAAAATCTAGGGCTTGGGTTATATGCCCAAATTATATATAAATTTTTATTCGGTCAAGAAAACCCTTTTTTAGGACTCTTTTTTACAAATAATTTAAATTTAAGCCCAAAATTTTTTTTTAAGATAAATAAACAGACCCATAAAAAATATATCTATAATAGTCCAAGAGGCTATACTTACTGAAATCCCATTTATGAAAATTCCCCAATCCACCGGAAAATTTCCCTTTTTGAATGAAAGGTTTCCCTGATTAGTAATTTATAATATATCAAAATTTTTGGATTTGATCAAAAGGAATTCTATTATTCAACGAAAAAAGAAAATAATACCAATAAAAACAGAAAAGCATGTATTGTCCGATTCGAGATACAGGGAAAATATATTATTTCCATAGAAAAGAAAGAAAATCTCCATTTGATTTTTACATTATTTCCCTTTTATATGTATCCTTTTTCAGAAGCCTTATTATTCCCCAAATAAATTTTATTGACTGTTTTCGGTGCTTCTTTTCCCCATAAGTATTGAATAGAACGAACTATTTTTTGTACTACTGTAATTTTAAAATGAAGGTTCAAATACCCATCAAAAATAATAAATATATACAAAAACATATAAAAAACAGTTGTCCCACTGTAAATAAGCTATTATGGCAAATATTTGATACAAACTATCATTAAATTTCATCTTTGGACCAAAAAAAACAAGCAAGGGTGGGAATACCAGGAAAGTGTCCTAATAAAAGGTTTTATTGGAACATATCTTCTTAAACCACCATAAAACCATATTCTGACTTTTTTCTGGTGAATATCCAACAATGGGTTCCCCTTTAAAGAATAATAGTCCAGATCTAAAAACAATAAAGCTTTTTGAGTGGCGGTGATCAAATGGAATACGCTCGTAGACCCATATAGACTAACATAATATACCCAATTGAGACATTGTGAATAACTACTTCTTTTTTCTTTGAGCAAATGTAGCTCCCAATGGACTTTATTACACCTATTGAAATAAGATCCATTATGTAAGGGGATAACTTGAAAAGGAAAAAGCCCAGCACAGAAAAAATTCCCGCTCATGGGCAGCATGTTAAAAACCGAAATAGGGTGGGCCTTCAGGGGTCAGGTAACCACCTTTATGGAGTTTGCAGATTTAATTGCAATACAATAATAAAAGCACATGGAAATAGCAAATAAAAATGCTCATTTTTATGGATCAATTATTAACTATTTTTGAAAAAATCCCAAAAACTACCCGTTTCAATAAAGACCTAAAAATTTCCCCAAAAATAACCCAAAAAATCCACGATTGTTCAAAAAACCTTTTTTGGAAACCTTGCACTTGGTCGTGTGAACAAAACCCCATTAATAAATGGAACACATTCAACTAGTTCCCAAAAAAAATAAATTTTATCAAATTGAACTATTTAAATAATCCCAACTGGAAGCATTGAAAAAACTCCCTATAAACAAAAAAAACTCAAATATCCTTTATCCTTTGGGGCATATAATTTGTCTGTAAATAAAAACAGTTCCCAAACCGGGAATTGTATTTGACATAATGAAGTAAGTGATTAATCCCAAATTTTAAACTCTAAAGGGAAAAAACTATGAGGGCCCAAAAATAGATATTGATAAAACTTCCTTTTGCTGAATGAGCTTGCCGAAACCACCATAGCTATATCAACAGTAAACACAGAAAAGCCCTACCGTTTTTTTTTTTTTGCTGTCGGGCAAGCGAAGTCCTCCTATTGACTAGTA
The DNA here is from genome assembly GCA_019914995.1 of Acanthochlamys bracteata. NCBI lineage: Eukaryota > Viridiplantae > Streptophyta > Magnoliopsida > Pandanales > Velloziaceae > Acanthochlamys > Acanthochlamys bracteata. Next base: position 21,867 of record JAFKAK010000599.1, read on the forward strand.
ACTGGAATTGGAAGAAAGGTTATCCCCCATATTGGTTTTTTGTTCCATGAAAAAAAATTTTTTATTTTTTATTCTTATTAATTTAAATTTTTTAAATTTATTTGTTTGATTCAAATTCTTATTCTTTTCTTTCAGAAAGAACAATAATAAAAGAAATCAAAAAAAAAATCAAAAAAGAATTAGATTTTTTATTATTGTGACTTTTCCCGATGCTGAAATATTCAAACAACAATGGGTTGGTCAACAATGATTTGGGTAAAAAATGATCAAATAACTAAGCAAAGGTTATTTTCAATTAATTATTAACTAAAAAAAAAGATAAATTCTTTTTTTTTATTGATAATAGAATGTCTTTTTAAAAAGGAATTAACTGCTGGTTTGAATTATAGGTATAGGCACAATACTCTAACTATCATAATATAAGATTCCAATTTTCTTCTTTTTATGTGCTGATCCCCAATACCCATATTACACATATCATAGAAATTTCAAATATATTTGTATCTTAATGAACAACTATTAAACACATAACATTAAGTATGGAAAAGATAAAAAGAAATAAATACATGTTTTTCCCAATACACGATAAATTAGTAACTTTTTTTAATGGCGGTTCCAAAAAACGCACTTCTATATCAAAACGTATTCTGAAATATTTGGAAAAAGGATATTTAGCTGAAAAAAACCAGCAAAAAATCGGTTTCCACGGGACATTCAAAAGTTTTTGTGCATGAAAAAGTAAAAAAAGACTGAAATAATCTGAATCAGGCATGGCTTGAAAAATTTTCAATTCTTTAAGATAAATAAAAAAATTTACTTTTTAAATATTGATATTTAAGTTACATGGTTCATATTCCATATAAGTACATATAAGTTTAAGTTATAAGGGGGCCTGGTTTGTAAAAGAATAAAATTTTCTGTCTACTAAGTTTAAGTTTTTTTGTATTATTTTTTTATCAATTCTTTTGTTTTTTTACTTTTATAATAGAAAAATATTTTCTTTTTTTGAAAAAGAAAAAATCAAACTTTTATGTGATCAAATACTAAAAAAAAATTTTTATAATTAAATTTTGTACATTTGTACACAAAAAAGAAAAAAATATGTACAAAACTAACTATCAAAATTTTAAAAAAGTTCATATTTTTTTTGATGAAGTTGTGATAAAAAAAAGAAATCCTAAGTATTTGTTTTTCATTGACTTTTTTTTTTGAATACGAAATCGGTAAAATAATCTTCAAAAGAAGATGAAAAATTCTTAGTTCTTTTCTCTATGTACAAAATACAAAAAAATTGAATTACAGCCCTTTTGGGGGCTTATTTTTTTATATTTTAGTAAGAGTTGATTATGAAAACGATCTATGAGAAAACAAAATTATTGAAGAATCAAATAAAATTATTTTGGTATTTGTTATTGATTCAAACTAAACTATATCCATTCGAATTTTCGACGATTCCACCCTTAACTATATTATTTCAAGAAGCCCCCCATGGTGAAATTGGTAGACACGCTTCTTAGGAACGGGGGCTGAACTCGTTCAGTCCAGTGGGGGCATCCTCTAAAAGGATCAATGAAACCTATAATGTATCTTCCCCATTTCATTTTCTAGACCCCTTTTTTCTTTTTATTTTTTATGATATTTACGACTTTAGAACATATATTTAAATCATTCTTTTTCCATCATTTCATGTGATTGATTCATTTTTAACTATTAGTCCAAAAATGGGGATTCGCGATTCGTCGAAAAGAATAATAGCTACTTTTTATCTACGGGTTATTTTGTTACTCGTTGGATTTATTCCCGGGCCATTTTCCATTAAAGTAATTTCGATCTTTCTTCCTTTCGTGGGTTTCTCCATTATTCATCGATTCCTATCTTAGGAATCCCAATCTTAGGAAGATTAAAACATTTAAATACAATAACAATCAGTACTATTTTACCCAAAAAACTTCCTTTCGTCCCGGGCTTTTAACTGAAACCCCCCAATCTACCCAAATTGGGACCCCTTTACACAATCTCGTGGTTTGATGCGTAAGTTGATTTATTGAGCTTGGCTCTTTTTGCGGATCTTTTATAGCCTTTAATTATTACATTTCAAAAAAAACGGGTATTTTTTAAACAGATCTCTTAAAAAATTTATTATCTTTGATGAGACCGAAAGTGTGAATGAGAAAAGAAATTCTTTAAGCACTTCTTTTCTCTCATTCAAAATATTACAAATATCCCAAATTTAAATCAACGTTTGGATTAGGGGTTTCGAAACATTAGTTTTTGGGGTTTTTCTTTTTAACCAAGGATTCTTTCTGGGCTATGGGCATTTAAGGTGGGATCTTATTGGAGTTGGATCCTAAGAACAAGGCATTTATTACTTGGACCATATTCGCAATTTTTTATCTAGAACAAAACACCTTTGCAATACAAATTCAACTAGCTCTATAATTCTTATAATTTAATGTATTTTGGGAAACAATCTATTAGAATAGGTTTACATAGTTTATGGTTCATTCACTTTTTGACTAGATTGAACAGACTAAAATGAAAAATTTTAAACATTGTTCTATATAATGAAGGTTTTTGTGCAAGGTTTTTTAAAGAACCGTTTGTTCAAACGGTTTCTCAAAAACTCAAAGCTTCTAGATGGATCTTATTAAAAAATTTCTAATTAACTTTTCCATACCCTTACTTTTGTTTTGTATAAATGGAAACTTAAAAAGTTCAAAAAATTATCTTGAATTCAAAAAGGGGGAATAAAATAAATATAATATAATACTTTTTATATAAAATTAATATAATATTTTTTAATAAATTTTTACCCATTAAAAAAGAACTATCTGTAAAATAATTAAATAAGATAAAAACACACCTTATCAATGGATATGAAAAGAAGAAATCTGGATAAATACCAATACCTTTGGAAGAATTTGGGGTCAAACAAACAGTTCCCCGTGGCCCAGAATCTACAAATGGATTTTTGGAAAATTTCCCTTTTGTAATGAACATTTGACGTGACATAGAAAATAAATAAATAGGGTTAAATCATTCCAATTGCCATTATAAAAGTAATTATTTTTTGACATTAAAAGATATTTTTTTAATAATTATTAAAAAAATACTACTGATTTTTCCCCACCTAATTCCTGGCAGTAAAAACCATTGAGAAGTTTAAAAAGGGTAAACATTTTGGCATTGGGATAGATTTTCCCCCCTTTTCGTCGAATAAAAAGACTGTTCTATCCCTTTTTCCGCCAAGAAAAAAAAATTGACCCAATAAATCCATAGAGTATTTTAAAATATATTAACCCCCCATATCTGTTAAAAGACCAATTCTAATTATGAAACCCATGGGGGATACGGAAGAAAAAGGCTATTCTTTTTTTTAATTGGGGTGACAGAGGGTTGAAGCTGCCTTTTTTTTTTGCATCTTCCCCATTACCGGGGAAAAAATAAGAGACAATTAAAAATTTCCCATAAAAAATTCGAATCAACCATATCCCCCATTTTTTTTAAGATTCCAGCTAAAGAAACATGTCTGTAAGGGCTTCCCCAGGGTATCTGTAACCATGTTTTAAAGTATAACCCAGTGATTTGACCAAACAATAGAAGCCAAAATATAATATTTTTTTCCAATCCCACGGGATGAATTGATTAGCTAGTTTTTCCCAAAAATTTTGTGGGCTCTTGGTATAAAAAACATAACTAGAACCCTATTAGAGGAAAATAAACCCCCTGCATTATACAAAAAAACCTTTGTAGCTGAGGGACAGACGTTCTTCCTCCCCACATGGATAAAAAATAAATAAACAGAAAATTCTCCCACATTGGGGAAAAAAATAAAAAGGGCTCGGAAAAAAATAATCCCATTTGACCGCTGACATTTTCTAACATCGAAATGGAACAATCCAATTTCGAGTAACAGGCCAAACCCTAAAGTTTTAAAGTAGTATAAATCTTTTTCATAAAAAAAGGTCTATCAGTCCTAATTCCCCCTCTCAGTGAAAATCAAAAAAAAAATTTTCCTGATAATCCTCCCCAATTGTATTAATGGATCGTCAATTGGAAATGAGCAAAATACAAAAATTGGGTTGAAGGGTTCTTAAAAATACAAATAGTATCCACCCAACAACTTTATTCCCTCTTTGAGGAAAAAAAATTGAAGAACCTGCAAATATTAGCAAAAATACAATTTTTTAACCAAGGAAAACTTTTGATAAAGACAAATACCTTTGACCAAAAAAAAAAAACCCTCCCCCGAAAAATCAGTTTCGAGGGCGGTTTTTAATCGTAAAAGAATCAAATGTTGTGGAGTTTTTGAAAAAGGGATCTAGCTGACCCCCTGCTGGGTTGTTTCGCCATAAATAAACACGACTCAAAAAAAAACTTTGGGAACGATTCACATCTCTTACAACCTACAATCCTCGTTCTTGGGGAAAAACAATTTGTACTTTACCCTCCCAAGTATCATTTCCCAAAACCCTCTGTTAAGCTCTACAGGAGTACCATCAATAAATTTTTTTTGAATGGACATTTTGGGTCCCATAAAACATAAAATTTTCGATCTGGTAAAGTAAAATATACCAAATTTTTGTATGCTTCTTAGGACAAACAGTAATTTATCAATTTTAAGAATCAATCCATTTCAAAAATCTGTGTAGGTGCAGGGCCAAGAGACTTTGATTTCTGTTTAAAACAACCATGATCGTACCAGTCATAGATAGAATTTAATTTATATTGTAAATAATTATAGATGATGATTGCGTTAATTATCAGCCATTTGATTAATTCCATTGAAGTTGATTTTCTGTTACGATGGATCAGGTGACTATAAGCTAGCAATAGCTGCTTCCTTGGCCGCAGCCAACTATAACAAAAGATTGAAGAAATGCTCCTTTTAATTGTCGATTATCAAATAAATCGAAAATGTTACCCGGGTGATATTAACCGAATTTAACAAGTTCAAGACACATAAGAAAGTGCTCTAACCGGCATGTTTCGACTTGTGATCAATCATAGATTCAATAAGTAAATGAACTCAAAAAGTACATACTCGAACATCGTTGACAGCCCCTCATTTATTTACGATTCATTTTCAATATGAATAACGGTTCAAAGGATTCGATTGATTAAATCGAACAATTAGCAACAATTTAAAGTATTGGCAATAATTTGGTAAAAAAATAAGGTATTTCGTTTTTTTATTTTCATTGGAGGCTACAATTCTGCGAATTAAAATTCAAGTATTTATTGACGAGCCGCCAGTAATTGCACCTATCAGGACACTAAAGAATTATAGAAATAAGTTCAAACGGAAGATAAATCCGTTGACAAATGAATCCCAATTTGTTGAACGTTACTGACCAGGTCTGTTCACTAATCTGGTTTGATCGTACTCCAAATATTCAAATGCCACTGACGTATCTGGGATAGTACAATTAGTGAAAAAAACTTGCACAAACCGGTGAAGTAGATCCATCTCCAACAGTCAAGATGGAAATCATTCGTGGAGATATTCTGAACCACTTAATGAACATCACGCAAATATGATTAAGACGTTTGTAACCCGCATAAATAAGAGCTGTGCAGCATAGGAAATAGAGGAGTTCCTCTTAGAATAGAATAAGGATGTCCCAAGCAGGAAACTCAATCCCGGAAAAGGCAGAATAAATCGGATGGTAGTAATACTACTCTGAACCCCAATATAAGAGGCAATCCCAAATACAAGGTATCATGTATTGTTGAGGCAAACCATTATGTATAAAAATGAAGAGATAAATATAAATAAATCGAAAAAATGTTCTTACTTCTGAATAGTCGGAAAAAATAAAATGCTTATCTATTTTTCTATATGATAGTTCTAATTGAAGGAATTTATTAGTATAATGCGGGCTGGTTGTGAGTCTACTATCTTATTTATTTAATTCAATATTTATTTAATTAAATACTAGTTTTAATAATTATGTTGTATATTTCAATCATCACAAAATCTTATTCTCATTTTAAATCAAAAGAATAAGTATCAACAATCAAATCAAGGTGTCGGTATTCTTTGTGTTTTAGACAAAACTTGGGCCTTTATGTCAAGTGTGGTGTGATCGTTCTTGAATCACAGGGTTCCTCCTTGTCTATTTGCTTTGTGTCGAATTCTAATCATTTGAATTGTATAATCCAATTACTGACATTGGTAAACGACCCAAAACAATTTGATTATAATTCAACTCGTGACGATCGCCAGTGGAAAAGTTCATATTCTTCAGTCATTGATAAACAGTTTGTTGACAATACTGACACAGTTACCACAAAAATATACAGACACCAAAATCAATACTATAATTAAGCAATTGTTTCTTTTTAATATCTCTTTCCAAATCTCCAATCGACAAACAGGTAGATCTTATGGGGTATTACACGAACATACACTTCACAAGGATACATTTATCAAATTCAAAGTGAATTCGACCACGAAACGCTCTGATGTAATCGATTTTTCTATATGATATTGAATAGTTACAGGTAAACGATTTAGGATAAGGTAATTATGAAACCTTTGACCGATGTATCTTTATACTGTATTGTTTGTTGACTATAATTCATGAACCCAGTTACTATAGGAAGATATTGTAAATAATTCATGAAAAAAATTATGTTTCTTTCTCTTGTTTGAAGGGGTTATGAAAAAGAATCTCATTTGTCATCTTATTCTGTTATTTTCATCTTATTCCTTCCCCTTATTTTTATTTAAAGGGAAAAAAATTGGAAAAAAAATTGTCAATAAATTACCAAGGGAAAAGGGTAAAAAAAAATTCCATCAAGATTTAATAATGGATTCTCATTCAATAAAAGTCCATCTTTTGTGATAAAATGAAAAAAACAAATAACTTTAATAATTAATAAATATAATTGTCATTCCAAAAATCCATCCATTTGATTTTTTTAAAACTCGGGGCTGAATATGTACGGAATAGATAAAACACCACCCTAAGTAAAAATTTACAATAATGAAACTAATGGAAATTTTAAATAAGAAATGTAAAACAAACCCTATTTGATCCTGAATAAATTCCCCGTTTTTATAACCCGCTATTAATTTCCCCTCTGCTTCCCAAAATCAAAGGGGAATCTCTCACATTCTGCTAAAAAGAAATTAGAAAAAAATAAACCCTATGGGTTGACATACAGGTCATCCCCAAAACCATATTTTGACTGCGCTTCAATTATATCAACTGTACTTAAACTGTTGGATAATCATAGTCGTAATAACATCCTGTCACATCGCTTTCCCCAAAAACCCTACATGGATTTTCCCCCTCCTTGGGTCTTAATGGCCAAAATAGTAAGGACTCTCTTTTTAATATTATCGCCCATATTTTGTTTGGGTAGATAGAATAAAAATCATCAGGTAGTCTAAAAATTGAAAATGGAATTTTGTCTGTGGGAATAAAAAAAAGCCTTCAATTGTTTATCCTTTATTATAATTAGAAATTTCTCATTGTTCCCGTAATAACAATCTTTCAATAAAATACTCGTTATATCAATGGATATAAAATTGGGGTATTAGTTCATGGCTTATATAAAGAAAATTTTATATGATGGAAGAAAAATAAATAATTTTCTCTATTCTATCTATTATTATTCCCTTTCTTTTGTTTCTGTTTTTTCTTTCTCCCAATGGGTCTTAAAAAAAAAAAAAGATTATGGTCTGATAGTTTTTCTTTTCAGTGAATAGGGCATACTAGATCGGAATCGTGGGAAGTACTCTTGATCATTTCTACCAATGTAAAACCCCTATTTTGATTTTTTATGCAGAATATTTTTTTTATACCTTATTTATCTATTACAATCTTTTATGTCCCTTGGTGTTCCTAACCGTCCTGATTTTGATTGTTCGTATGAGGTAGAAAGTAGTACATACAAACTTAAACTTCATACAATTAATCACACCCCAAGATATGATCTATTGATGATTAATAAAAAAAATATCAATTTGGGGGTAACGTTTACCTGCTATTTACTCACTTTTTCTTGTACAGGGAATAGTTTTTTTTTCTTACTGCAAATTTTTCAAGCTGTTTGTTCCTCATATAACTATCTGGTTTAACTGTTAAACTCGAATGATGAATAAAAAAAAAAAAATATCATTCAATACATTCAAAATCTTCTTTTCTCTGGGAAAAAAGGTAAAAGTTCATGTTCTAACGATCACACTAGAATATTTTTCTTAAAATAGAGTTATGGTTTCCTTAACTAATAGATTGAGAAACGCTCTAGCCCCCCAAAAAAAATTTTATTATTCGACCCATTCGACATAAGAATCCGATCGACAATACTTGAAATGGGATCCAAGAAAAACACCTATCTGAGATCGCTAAAACAATTTTTTAAAAGTTTAAATAACTTGGGGTGATATGGCCTTTGGGGGCGTTGACACTAAAAAGCAATATCCTCTGGGGGTGGGTCCCTTTTTAAAAAAGGTTTTTAATTCCATCCGCTGGCGAAGAATTCCTAATGCGCATTTTTCAAATACGTTGTTGTATACCAAGATATCTCTTTTCCCTAAACACAATTACAAAGTACCCCAAATATGATTCCTAATAAAAAGGTCAAAATGGGAACAAACAATATAAAGTTCATAAACCCTTTTTTAAAGGGTTTCCCGATCTAGAAAAAAAATTGATAGTCTGTACCTCTGTCGTATCAATTATCTTCAGCGATAAACTCTCCCATAATGATATCTATATGTATCGTCATGATATCAGCCAATTCATTTTTTTAACAGCTGAGGAAGAATTTGAAAATTGAAAAAAACCGGCGGACAATTTTCCATCCCCAGAAACTATTATCTCTATCAGATAAATTCCTAATTCTCCTTTTGGCTTCCTCGCAAAAAGGGTTCTTGTTTCGAAAATTTCCCAAAAAAAGGGGGAAGTTTTTTACTAATGAATCGATAGTCAAAATTTCCTTTCCCCAATTCTTGCTTTAAAACCGCCGACTTCTAAATTCTAAAAGGCCCCCAGAATCCCTTCTAAAGCTTGTTGAATAATTTTATGGATTCTTCCCTTTCACCTATTCGTACTAAATAACCCCAGCTAATGAATCTCCTTCTTTTTTCTTTAAAATTGGGCCTCCCAATCAGTTTTGTAACACTCACCAATCATCAACTTTGAAAATCATTGGATTCGAAGCTCCAAAAATTGGTCCCGATAACCCCCCTTTTCTTCCTCCCCTAGTTCCCTCCCTCCTCTCGTTCAAAAAAATGGTTCCCCGTAATGGTTTTTTATATTCAGCAACTCCTGTTAAAAATAATCACGAAATCTAAACACTTATCCTATCCAGCCATGGGTGGTCGGGGTCTCCTCCCCTACCCAAATATTTTCTCTTTGCATCCTGTGGGGGCCTTGAATAGATCATATCTAATTCTTTCTCCGGGAAAAATGAAAGGGGTCTGCGCACCGATATCCCCCAAAGGCCCAAAACCATAACAATGAAGCTTGACTCAGCCCAACAAATTACTCTGATATAGCTGTCTTTTGGTACAGACATTCCAACTGTTCAGGTGCGTTTTCTGTTATGGCCTCTGTGAACATAATAACTAAATATCCCCAAAGTGTTACATAAGGCAAATTTGTATAAATTCTGTTTTTCCCCTATTTTCCATACCTCTTTTAAATGCCCAATTTTGGTTCTGATCAATAACATCTTCTCCATCGAGGTATTGATCAGTCGAAGGGCACTTTCATTGATGGGTGGTGAGGTCCCATATTATATCATGAGATCTTTCTTGTAACTTTTACCCATATTTTTCTTTCTGATTCATTTTTCATGAATTTATAAAAACAAAAAAAAAAAGGGGTTCATCAAAATGAAAAATCTCATAACTAAAAAAATGATCTTCAAATTAGCGAGTTTTGGCTCCCGAATATTCAGCAATTTAATTTCTTATAACCCTCTATTTTTTCTATTTAAAAAATACCAAACAATCGTTGACGTTTTGGGAATTTTTTCGTAGGCCTCTTTGTGATAAAAAATCTTTTTGTGCAATTCCAAATGGGAAGTAAGTCTATCTTATTGTGGGAAAAATGTTGAAATTCAACGGATCCCTTTTTTCTTCTTTTTTTCTTGGGGAAAAGTTGAGATGAATGAATTTTGACCATAAATAAAAAATCTTCTATTTTTTCTTTTTGCTTTTCCAATCAAAAAAAAAAAAAAAAAAAAAAATATATAAATTATTATTTATTAATGTATCCCAAAAAATTTAATCTGGTAAATAAAAATTGAATTTTTTATATATTTCTCTTTTTCTTTCTTAAATAGGATTTGGATGAAGAGAAGAATGATCCATTTTGCATTCAAAAAAAGAATATTTTAGATTTATTCTGGGTTGACCCCTTTCCATTAAATCAATATCATGTACCAAAAATGTAACACACCATATGTTTACATCTTTCGCTCTTATTTACCTAATATGTCAATCTAAAATAAAATTAACAAATTTTGGAATCTTGGATACATATGTACCTTGACATACTAAGCGACTGCCATTTTGGTATCAAACCAATAACGATTCATACAACTAAATCTTCTAACCCGTATTTTTGGCCAAGAAACAATTTCAATTTAATGAATTTTGCATCTGTATTAACATTTTCCTCATTCAAAATTGTCCACAGTTCTATGATGTTTTCTTTTGAAAAAATCTGGTTTTCTATCCACAAGATTCAATTTTGGAATTAAAAAAAATTAATTAATTCTCTCGACCCCAAATAGATAGAATATTTTCAGGAATGAGGCAATCATAATGATTTTTTTTCCATTTAAAAGGTATAAGGTTTATCGTGTGAAATGGATTTTTAAAAATGTTTTTATAATGTATTTTTTTATGCATTTTCATTAGTTTGGTTTTTTCTCTTTTGGTTTAAATAAATACCTTGGTTTGATATATAACCCATTCCTTTTTAAAGAAGTGGTTCATAATCAACATTCCACCCAATTTTAAGTATATTTTCTAATGTTTACATAGGCATTCTTTTTTAAATGGGATTAGAATATTTTTTGGTTTCAAGTCAAGTGGGAAAAGTTTTTTTTGATTCAAAGGGGCTCAAATCTTTAAATTTAAAAAAAAAATATTTTCAAAAAAACGTTCCTTTCTTTTTTTTTGGTTGTTTTTCTTTTTTCCAGTCTCTGATCCTGTGTTTTGTTCCTTTTTCCTTTTTTTTTTTTTTTTTTGGATCATCCCAAATATGCCTTTTTCTTTTCATGAGGATATTTTTTTATTAGATGATATGAGATTTTTTTTTGATTTGTTGTTTTTCATTTTCAATCCATTTTATCTAAATTCAAAAAAATGATTTGGGTTAATTTTAAACCAACCCTTTTAAACTTATATGCATCATAAAATACCAAGCTCTGAAACCAAATTCTATAATAAAAATTTTATATTTGAAATTTTATTAAAAAATTTACCATATAACCCTTCTTGATTCATTCCCCTCCAATTTAAAAAATTTTTTTTTGGGGGGTAGTAGATTTTTTGACAATCCCAAAAAAAAAAAATCTTTTTTTTTTACTTTTAAAAAAATTGTTTTAGTCTTAGTATTTTTTTAATCTTGGGACCAATATGTACATTGATCAAGTTTTCATATTTCTTTCAAAATGAATATGAAGAATTTTCAATAAATATTTTCTATCCCAATTTTATCTCATCAATACTATATCTCTCTTAATATCACTCATATTTTTCCTACATTTAAAAAGATTCGGGTTTTTATGTTTGAGGGGGTTAATTTCTTGGTTCCCCTTTTCTTTTTATGTTTCCATAAATAAGTCCTTCTATCCCCTGTTCATATATTCATTGATAAAAAGATCATATCTGTAAGGTTTTTCCATTTGACTAACTGTCAGTCAATGGATCTAATGTTGAAAATTTTCACATAAATGAATTAATTGTCTTTTCTTCCTTTATAGTGAATTTTGAGCCCTATTTTGAATCATTACAGACGTTGATTGACTTTATTTCTCCATTTTTATGGTACTAATTGAGACCATTTTTCTAGATAAAATTGTATTGATAATGACTTTAACCAATTTTTTCCATTCATTTATTCCAGACTTATGCATTTTATTATGTTCTGATTTGGAATCAAATATTCTCGTAAGTTATACAATATTTTTATTTCGTCCCTAAAAAAAGGATAAGTCCGTGATGTTTAATTTTAGATCTCAAACCATTTTGTTAAGTAATTGGGTTTGTGACAATTTATAAAATACATATCTTGGACAAGAATAAGTCAAAAAAATTTTGCATTTTTACTAATATCATTATTATCCCAAAATTAATTTTTTACTAATAGTATTAATAAACGACTTTTCTATAGTCAAAAAAAGTTAATAAACAATTGTATTTTCATTAATTTTTTAATTTTCTTATTTTTTTCATCC